>JACEIK010001697.1:103780-145249 GCA_018107945.1 Datura stramonium | reverse complement strand
TTAGTAATAAAGTTATCATTTTTGTTGAATTTAGTACTAAAACTAGTCTCATCATCCCAGTAATATGTTTACAGTTGGAAAGGGCTGTTGAATACAAATGGAAACTCACCAGTTAGATAGAAAGTCGACACTTAAGGTATGTAAGGCTATCACTTCGGCAAGTTACATTCGTCGTAAAGTTAGTACGACCCGTGTATCTACAGTACTTCAGAGTAAACCTATTGGTGTCAGCTTTTATAAACTAATTTGAGCTTATGGTGACAAAATAGTAATTCTTTTTCGAGTTAATCTAGCTAGAATTGTTTTACTTCGATGTTTAGTAGTTAGATGTATCCCATACAGAGTTCCATCTACTGGGGCCGCGAGATCCGCATTGAGTTCCATTTATTGAGGCTACAAGAGCCACATTAAGTTCCACTTATTGAGGTCGCGAGGTCCATACAGAGTTCCATTTACTGAGGACGCGAGGGCCATTTTGAGTTCCATTTATGGAGGCCTCGAGGGCCACACAGAGTTCCCTTTACTGAGGCCGCGAGGGCCGTATTGATTTCCATCAGATTGAGACTGCGAGGGTTGTAATGAGTTTCACCATATTGAGGCCTTAAGGGCCATCCCGAGTTACAGTACACACCATCCACAGTACTCTGGTAGCAAGAGTGGACCTTGTTTGTACTTGTCGGGGCTTATGGGGGCTCAGGTAGGTTCTTCTGTGTTGTTTGTACCTTCCAGGCTTATGGGGGTCCAGTTAGGTTCTTGTTTGCTTATATGGACTTATTGTTTAGATAATTCAGACACTGAAGGTACTCAGGTTAAATCCTTACTCTCTTCCTTTAATTACTATAGTTTTACCAGCTTTTAGTTAGTTATTATATTTCTACCTTACATATTCGGTACATGTTGCACCAACGCCCACCCGGGGTGCTGCATCGCTTGCCTGCAGGTGTGGATAGGGGTTGTTCGGGACGTTCCTAGCCTCTAGTTGAAGTCAGTAGTTTACTCAGCTGCTTCCCTCCGGAGTTGAAAGTTAGTCGAGGCTTGTACTTTTGATGTATAGTTTTTGGGTAGGTCGGGGCCCTGTCTCGACCATTATATCACTCCTAAAGGCTTGCGGACTGTTGTAAATTTGTGGTTAGTTGTTGTTGGCTGTGTGGGGCTCGTGTATGCTTTTATTTCCTGTGTTGAGCTATTAGTTGGTGTCCTTGTCATCCAAACCGTAGGTTAGTGTCTGATTTACTTTTCAGTTATAACTAGATAGCATGGTGGCCTTGTCGGCCCACAAAGAATCCCTGTTATTGTGTTGTTGTGGTCAGCTGTCTTCTTTTACAGGTGGCCTTGTGGTCCAAAGGCTGTACTTACACCCGTGATATAGCCCGTTCTTTTCTTGAATTAAGTGTCAAACGTGCTCGAGTCCAGTCAAGGTTAGTTAAGACTAGTAGGGCACCAGGTGCCAGTCATACCTCCCAATGTGGGGCGTGACACTAACTCTCTAAGTCATAAACTGAAAATGCATAAAGATAATTGATAGAAAATGGTCCTCGGGAGATGAGGACTCACTAATAAAGACTAGATGCTAGCTCCGGAATAGGCTAATGATAGGACAGCATAGAGTATGTGGTCAGTACGTTGAATGTTCCTAGTATGCAAGGTAAGTAAAACCGCTTAATTAAGTAAAGTCATTTAAAACGTGCATAATATAAAATAAGATAAAGATAAGATTCTGATAGTAGGGCTCACATGCTTTTTTTTCTGAAATCATGATCTGAACATAACATAACATCATAACTTAATCGAATGACCCAAAGATGAAATTAGATAATCATAAGTAAAACTGAACATTGGGTCAAACCTGCATTAGAACATATATAGATCTCATGAATGATAAATATGTATAACTGAAATCAAGAGGAACAATGGGAGACTCGTCTTATAACCAATATTATCACGATAGAGCTTACGTGGTCCTGACTCTTACACTCAAGTGGGCAAATCCGTCTAAAGCTTTGCCAGTGCTAAAGACGCTACCATGATATCGATATCAAGCTCAAGGCCCCTTGGGGCAAGGGAAAGCTCACATAGGAGGTCCCAAAATAATCTGAGCATACCTACGTAGGAACATAGTTCTGAGGCATAGGGTTAACTGACCCATAGCCTACTCGGTGCTAGACACTACTCCCAAAAATATGCATATGCTCTCCATCATTTTTCAACAAAGCTGACCATTGTCTAGAGACGAAGCTGAATAATCATATACATAATAAATATGAAATCATACATGAGGAGCCTTGTCTCAAACCATACCACAAGTTGAGTAAAATTGAGAGTCTTGACTCCAAAACCATGTGGTAAGCTAATTAACTTGAAATCATACATTATACATGAACATATGGGCTTTCCAAATACTTAAACATGCTTAATTCACTTGAAAACATGCTTATAGACATGGGTAACTTGAAAGCATGTTTTCATCATAAATAGCTCATCATACTTGAACATACATCATTAATCTCATCTTTCATGAACTTCTCATGGATGGGCATTTTAATTTATAAAGATTGAGAACATGATTATATTTGAAAACAATGTAAAACTTGCCCATGAATCATAATTTGATAATAAGAACATGCCTAGATTATACCCATGGTAGAAACTTAGGAATCTCATGTATTGGGATGAAACCACATAGGATCAACATATAGATTTTCATGAATTAGAGAGGGATTGGAAATGGGTGTGAACAAATTCACCCATTCATAACCCTACATACTTGATAGGATCTGATTCTATAACTTCTCTGATTTCCCAAGGAATAATTGAAGAAAACTTGAAGGAGAATGAGCTTGATCACCTTTGTAGACCTTAACTCTTGCATGCATGGATAAAAATAGCCTAAAATGAACTTACCCCTCCTAAACTCATCATTCATAGCTTAAAACGACGTAGTTTAGGCCTTAGGATCATAGGAATTATGGAAAAGCCATTACTAAATTCGCAAAAAATAACTGATTTGCCAGTCCCAACGAGGGACTGGACAAGTCGTCACCTTGGACCTTGACTTGTGGCCTCCAGTCGTCGTGTACAGTGCCCATTTTCCTCAAAGGGTGTCCAAGAGGGATCTAACGGATCGTCATTGGTGACCATGACTCATGGTCACAACTCATGGTCTCCACTGTCCAAAAACCATTGACCCTTGACCAATTGTACCACAGTTGACTCAACGAGTCGTGGGGTCTGACCACGACTCATGGTCATACCCGTGGTGTCTTCAAATCACAAATTCCAGAACTTAAGACCATGACCTTACCACGAGTCACTTAATGACTCGTGGTTATCCCCATGGGTCTAGTAATGACCCGTCTGTGATTTGGTGCAGAATTTCCAGTTTTCTCCATTTCAACTCTTGGGCTGATCTTAGGGCTTCCGAGGCATTTCAAAGGCAAATACTACCGCTGCCAACTTGAGGTCGTGAGTTGGATAGTTCTTCTCATGGACATTAAATTTCCTGGAAGCATAGACTCTAACCTTACCGTGCTGCATTAATATACCACCAAGACCGATCCTCAAGGCGTCACAATATACCACAAACCCATCAATACACTCATGTAGGGTTAACACTGGTGCTGAAGTTAGTCGAGTCTTCAACTCTTGGAAGCTCTTCTCGTAGGCCTCTGACTATTGAAACTTCACCTTCTTATGAGTCAACTTAGTCAACGGTGCTGCAATAGATGAAAACCCTTCAACAAACCTCCGACATTAACCGGCTAAATACAAAAAACTCATGATATCTGAAGGACTAACTGGTTTGGGCCAATTCTTCACAGCTTCTATCTTTTGAGAGTCCACATGTACTCCCTCACTTGACACCACATGACCCAAAAATTCCACTGAGTTAAACCAAAACTCACACTTGCTGAACTTAGCATACAACTAGCTATCCTTAAGAGTCCGTAGCACCACCCTCAAATGAGTGGCATGCTCCTCTTCGCTCTGAGAGTATATGAGAATATTATCTATGCACACGATCACGAACATATCCAAATACGGCTTAACAATCCTATTCATCAAATCCATAAAAGCTATAGGAGCATTCGTTAGTCCAAAAGACATAACTACAAACTCATAATGACCATACTGAGTCCTGAAGGTTGTCTTCGGAATGTCACTTTCCCAAACCCTAAGCTGATGGTATCCGGATCTGAGGTCTATCTTTAAAAAGAACTTAGCACCCTGAAGTTGGTTAAACAAATTGTCAATCCTGGGGAGAGGATTCTTTTTCTTAATGGTGACCTTGTTCAATTTCCGGTAATGAATGCATATTCGAAGGGAACCATCCTTTTTCCGGACGAAAGAGAACTGGTGCACGCCACGGGGATTTGCTAGTTCTGATGAAACCTTGTCTAAGAGATCCTTCAACTGCTCCTTCAACTCCTTTAGCTCAGCTGGAGCTATTCTGTGAGGAGGAATAGATATAGGTTGCATATCAGGAAGAAGATCAATACAAAAATTAATCTCCCGCTCAGGGGGAGTTCTCAGTAAATCATCTTGAAACACTTTTGGATAGTCGCACACTACGGGAACTGACAGGGCAGTTTTTTTACACCCATCAAGCTATAACTGAATCATCGATTGGAGTAGAAATGGAGAAGGGTTCTGATAATATTTAGAGACTGACTATGAAACTACTCGCAACATATGAAATCACAAAAGACAAAGTAGCCCCTGGATATAAAAATGCATATACATCAAAGTGGAATACTCGTAACATACCGGTGACCACATTTGTGAAGTCTCCTGCTCCTGTCGGGATGCAAAGGCATAAAACCTATTCTGGTGCTGGCCACCATTCGCACTAGTGGATGCACCCTGTTGAACCGGGCGTGCTGGTGCTGGTGCTGAGCTGGTAGCCTGAGCACGACCTCTACTATCACCCTGTCTAGCCAAGGGACACTTCCGACGCATGTCGCTGGATCTACCACACTCAAAACAGACATTTGATCCCATCAAGTAATCTCCCATATGACTTTTACCACACTTTTCGCAGACCATAAAGGTATTCTCTGTATGCATGCTTCTCTAGCCCCTCCGACCTGAGTCTCTGCTCTTCTGATCGCCTTGCGGTCTAGATGGGGCACTAGCCAAAGATGGAGCTGGAGCTAATGACCTCTGATGAGACTGCTGGAGATGTCCACCTCCCGATCTCTTTTGAGAGAACCCATAACTGTCTGTCCTGGACCTCTTGGCCTCTCTCTCTCTCTCTCAGATGCACCGCCTCCATTTGCTGGGTGTACAAAACCAATCGAGGAAAGTCAATTTCCTGATGAAGTGTAGTGGTTCTTCATTCCTTGACCAGGTAGTCCGCTACTCCATGCAGAAACCTGCTCACCTGAGCTCTCTAATCAGCCACTAGCTCTGGTGCATATTTGGAAAAACGAGTGAACTCCAAAGTGTACTCCTGGACTGTCATATTACCCTACCTTAGGTTCACAACTTCAGCTTCTTTAATCTCCCTCATCTCCCGAGGGAAGAACCGGTTAAGAAATGTGGTATGGAACTCCTCCCAACCAATGGGGCTCGCTCCAACTATCCTACTATCCTTCCATTGCTTGAACCAGATATGCACAACCCCTTTCAACTGATACGAGGCTAAATCTGTGCACTCCTCCCCAGTCACCCCCATGATCTGGGTAATCTTCAAAACTTCATTAATAAACTCATGTGGATCCTCACACACCTTTGATCCGAGAAACTCCGGAGGGTTCATCCTTAGAAAATCTCTGACTCTCGCCACAACCGCATTCTCATTCTGAGGGATATGCGCTACCGCCTGTTGGTTGACTTGGGTAGTCAAAGCCTGAGCTAGCATCTGAATGGCAGCCCTAAACTCTAGATGAGCAACCTGCTTGGGCACACGAGCTTTAGGGGATGGTGGGGCCTACTGGTGCCCATCCCCATTACCATTCTCGTGACCATTTTCATTTCCATTCCTTCTTCTATTAACTCAGCGAGGAGGCATGACTCCACAAACGCGTATAGAATGAGCTAGAAGAATAGAAAGACATTTCGTCGCACAATATAGATCAAGAAAGAAGGGAACATTTCCTAAACTTTTTGTAGCCTTTTCATCAAAAGTGTGGTGCGCTTCACACCCATGAAAAAGACTCTACTTAATGCGGCTTTCAGACATCCTAGGACACTTCAAAACCTAATGCTCTGATACTAAGTTTGTCACGATCCAAACATTGGCTCGAATAGAGAAATGGGACAAGGAAACCCGAGTGTCTCTAAGTAGATCCATGGCATGAATATAACAGCTAAGAGCATACGATAAGTAGTTACTAATATAATAAAACATGCTTGAGCGGAAGTCTGCATACATATCAATCTAAAGCAGAGTGAACAATGATTAGCTGATTTCTACATAATGTCTGAATAACCTCTAACATATTTGATGAGCTGATAGGACAGCATCCCCAACTAGCTCTACAAAAGTCTATAACTGAAAGAACATAACTACAGATAATTGAATGTCCTTAAGGGATAATGACTTACCAACACTGGCTAGATAGGTCTGGGGGGAGAAGGACAAATGATGCAAGTAAGAATGACCCCTCGGACCTGTATCATGAAATGATACAGTATAGAGTATGCAATCAGTACTTGGAATGTAGGGAGTATGCAAGATAAGTAAAACAGACAGTTAAAATACATAAGAGTTCATAATAGTAGAGCATCATGATTGTAAATAAATATCATAATGTAAACATAAGGGCTCAAGGTTTTCATACCATTCATAAACCAATCATGATCATAGTCGTAAGAGAAAACTTTATAAAACATAACTTTAGCAAAATTAACATAACATTACCATGCATAAATCATGAGAAACAATGGGAGGACTCGTCATAATCGATACCATCAAGATAGAGCTTTCATGATGCCCCAACTATCTCACTAAAGTGGGCAGAGTCGTCTCAGGCATTCCAGGAAAGGGATGTGCATTATGTGATATCACGGGGATCAATTAACATTTGAATATATATACCTACGGTGGCATGTAGTTCTGAGACCATGGGGATTACCTGAATGTCGGGTCTATTCAGTGCTAGACACTGCTCCCAAAAACATGCACATGAGGTTCATTTCATAATCATAAATCATTCATGAAGTTCATGGCCAATTACATCATAACATACTTGATCATACTTGAAATACATGATTTTCCATGAATAAGGGCCCATGAGTTAGCGAAGAGACATAAATCCATAAATCATGAAATCCATGCATACTTGTAAAACATGTATATACTTATTCTTCATAAATCCATGATGAGTACTTGAAGAGAATTCATAACATAAATCATAAATCATAATTTGGACTTGATAAGATCAAAATCATAATAGATTCATAATGTGACTTTCATGAAGCATGCATAATTGGGCATAATTCAATTAAAATTTGAAACTATAGATTAATAATAAAAAATAGTTACAAAATCTACCCATAGATCATAAAACATGATTTGATTCATGAAGGGAATTGACCCATAGATAGATCATAGAGAATTTCACAAGAATTGGAATAAATCTCATAGATCATGAGACTTGAATCTAGAATTGAAATCCATGGAATTGAGATGGATTTATAGAATGAGAGTGAAAGGAACTCTCATTCATAGCCTCAAATACCTGGGTAAATCAGACTTACACGTCCTCTTGAAAGACTAAAGGAAATTGGAGATAAAATGGAGAAATCCTTCAAGCTTGATCTCCAAGGAAGAGCTCTAAGTTTCATGCATGGAGTAGAAAATCTTAGAATAGGTTTAACACCCTTAAAACCCTACTAACTGAGTTTAAAGAGACATAGTTTAGGACTTTAGGGCTTAGGAATTATGAAAATACCCTTAATAAAAATTCTGAAATTTCTACACTGCCAGTGACAACGAGGCCTACAACGATTTGTCCTTTACTCCAATGGGTCGTTACCTTACTCGTGGTTTCAGTCCATTTTCTAGACTCGAGTCTGTCACCAAAACTAGACTGGATGATTCATTACTAGCCCCAATGACTCGACGTGTCCATCCGTTGTCACCACTGCTCACTTCCTGGAAAACCTCCCAGTGGAACCATTCCACGAGTCATTGCCTCATACAACGGGTCGTGTCATGACTCGTGCCGGCCACCTCAACAAGAACCACCCTCACAATGACCCCCTTACCATGACTCGTTATAACAACTATCCGGTCGTCCTTAGACCCGTTACACCCAAGTTTATTTCTGCAGACCCTCACCATAAGTGCCTCCAATGGGTCGTTATATCCACCAATGACCCGTACCATGAATTGTTCTGAGAGAAATCTCAGATTTTTCTATTGTTTTCATTTTAACTTCCTGAGTCTAGTCTTAGGAATTTCCGAGGTATCACAATAGTTAGGCTAGGATCACTATAGGACTTTATTCATCTTGTAATGTAAGCTTCAAGCTGGGTATGGTAAATATGGAATTTTAGTGACTAAACCCTCCTTGGCACAACATACTTGTGGCTCCACTTTTCACTTATTTCACCTTTTTCACTTTTACAACTTTTTCCTCTCTTTTCTCCCTTTTTATGCAAAATATGGGTATGGTGTGTTTTCAACTTTTTCATTCATTTTTTAATTTTCTTTTCAATTTTTCTTTTTCATCTCTTTTTTTTCTTTTCTTTTCACACCATACCTCATTTTTAACCATTTTTCCTTTCTTTTCCTTTTTCACCTGCCCATAGTCTATGCACCCTAACTTAGGTATTTTCCCTAGGTTGAGATTCACAATTTCCAAGGAGGGACCAGGCCAAAATAGGTTTATTGTAGAAAATGGATAAGGTTAATTGTTTAATCAAAGAAAAACAGGCATTTTAAGGATCAAAATCGGGATCAAGGGAATCATATCATTTTGGTAGGGCAATTTAAGCTAAAAAGTGCTAACAAAATGGCCTATGAGCCTTTCCTAACCAACCATCCTCAAACCTATGAAAAGACTAATCAGGAAAGTTCTAGATCCTCTATGCAGTATTAATCTACGTATTGATCCTCACTCACTCATGGTAGTTATTTTGCATTCATTCTTCCTATCTGGTTCATACATGGCTAACTATAACTACTCATGCTAATCCACTAAAGGACATAAAGAGATCCACAAAAATATGCTTTGCAATCAACAAGTACACAACTAATATCCAAAAGATTTTTAAATAGGGTCATTTTTCCAAAACTTCAAAACTAGTGCATTTTCTTGGCTGAGTAATCCTAAGCTACTTTCTAATAAAATAAAAACATCTGAAATATGTCGGTTCTACTAGATATCATGCCGAGGGAAAAGAAACAAGACAAGAAAAACCCACAGATGAATGAAATATCCCAAAAAAATACAAGTACGCCCCCTCCCCTTTTGAAATGTATGTTTCATCCCCGAAGCATAGAATATAAAAATCACAAGGGAAAGAGACATAACTGTGGCGCACTAAGCGCCCATCTTCCATGGTTTGCCTCTCATGCAACACCTGATTTAACATCGCGACACGAGGTAACTTCCATGATTCTTTAGGAATCATTAAGGTACACTGCCTCAATTCCTCTTATTTCCTTGGTGTCTCCCAGATACAACTTTATTCTTTTACCATTCACCTTGAACCTCTTACCATCTTTATTTTAAATCTCCACTGCACCATATGGGGACACATTCACCATATTGTCCTATCTACCAAGATTTCAATTTTTTGGGATGCAGACAGAGCCTTGAATTGAATAGTAAGACCAAATCACCAATATGTATTTCATCCCATATGAGCTAACAAATAGGCCCAAGAAGTCAACACCCCACATATCAAATAACTCAACTTCCAATATAGGGGTCAATGGTAACTCATGCTTAGGAGTGATGCCACCTTGTCTTTGGCACTGATCACATGCCTTGGCATAATCATAAGCATCTTGGTGAATAAAGGGCTAGTAATACCCGCACTATAGAATTTTGTGCGCAGTTCGGATACACTATAATGATCCCTAATTGGGGGCGAGTGGCAAGCCTCCAAAATTATCAACATCTCTACCTCTGGCACACACTTCCAAATCAACCCATCAACACAAATTCGGAATAAGCGTGGTTCATCCCAATAATACCTCCGAGCGTCAAACAAGAATTTCTTCCTTTGTTGGGGTGTCATATCTGCTGGGATCATGTCGCTAACCAAATAATTTGCATATTCAGTGATCCAAGGGATCAGGTCTTGAGATGCAGCTAATACCGGTTCATCTAGGAAAGAAACATCAATATCAATCTCTTCGTTTGCTCTAGCCTCAGATTCCAGTCTACACAAGTGATTGACTACCTGATTTTCTGTTCCTTTTCGGTCTTTTACCTCAAACTCGAATCTTGGAGCAACAACACCCATTTGATCAACCTGGATTTAGCATCCTTTTTAGACATTAGGTACCTCAAAGTAGCATGGTCTGTATGGACAATTTCCTTAGTTCCAAGAAAGTATGCCCGAAACTTTTCAAATGCAAAGACCACTACTAGCAGCTCTTGTTCTATGACTGTGTAGTTCTTTTGGGATCTATTGAGTGTTTTACTAGCATAATAGATGGGATGAAAAATCTTCAGTCTCCATTGGCCTGAGACAGCACTGAGGGTCACCCTACTAGCATCACACATTATCTCAAATGGAAGAGACCAATCTGGAGCTATAATAATAGGAGCAATGGTGAGATTCTCCTTCAGGCACTCAAAGGCCTTCAGGCATGCCTCATCAAATACACACTTCACCTCCTTCTCGAGCAGTTTGCATAATGGTTGTGCAATCTTTTCAAAGTCCTTGATGAACCTCCTATAGAATCCTACATGCCCTAAAAAGCTTCTAACCCCTTTTTCGGAAATAGGCGGTGGCAACCCTGCTATTAATTCACTTTTTGCCTTGTCCACTTCTATCCCCTTTCAAGAGATTTTGTGAACCAGCACTATTCCTTCTTTTACCATGAAGTGACATTTCTCCAAATTTAGGACCAGATTAATTTCTTCGCATTTGTTCAACACTTTGCCCAAATGCTTGAGGCAGGATTTGAATGATTCACTCGCAACTGAGAAGTCATCCATAAATATCTCGATGGTATGCTCTACCATATCTAAGAATATCGACATCATACAATGCTGGAATGTGGCTGGTGCATTGCAAAACCTAAAGGGAATTCTTTTGAAATAAAATGTTCCATATGGGCATGTGAAGGTGGTCTTCTCTTGGTCTTCTGGGGCTATAGAGATCTGATCGTACCCCGAATAACCATCAAGAAAATAGTACCAGCCTCTACTTGCCAACTTGTCAAGCATCTGATCTGGGAATGACATTGGAAAATGGTCCTTCTAGGTCCAGTGGTTGAGCTTTCTGTAATCTATACGTGCATGCCAACCTGTTTCTTGTCTTGTCGGTATCAGCTCATTTTTCTCATTGGGCACCATTGTGATCCCACCTTTCTTTGGCACTCATTGTACTGGACTTACCCACTTGCTATCTGCAATGGGGTAAACTACACCAACATCTAGCCATTTGATAATCTCCTTTTTCATTACTTCTTGCATCGGTGGATCCAGTCGTCGTTGATGCTCTATGTTTGGTACACAATTCGACTCGAGCTGAACTTTATGAGTGCATATGGCTGGAGGGATCCCGATGATGTCAACTTTGGTCCATCTGATTTCCATTTTGTGCCTTTTCAATACAATGACCAAAGCTTCTACTTGCCAGTCTGTCAAGTCCTCTGTAATAATTACTGGCAAAGTATTATTTTCCCCCAAGAATGCATATTTTAGGTGGGAAGGTAATGCCTTAATTTCCAGAACTGGTGGTACCTCCACTAATGGTTATGTTGGAGGAGTTACACGGTTCTTCAAGTCAAGGTCTGACTTATTTGTTCTGAAGTTATACGACCCCATTCCTTCCAGAGCATTTACCAATTCCATGTACCCTAGTACTCAATCTCCCTCACAATTCATCAAGATGACTTCTAGTGTATCAACACTCATCATCTCTTTCATGGGCACTAGCAGCCTCTTGTCTTCCATCTGAGTGCTCACAGGGGTAGCTTCCTTGGTGTAACCTGAATTAATCACAGAAGGAAAAAAAAGAAAACATAAACGGGAAAATAACAACTAAAAGTTAAAAACAAACAATTAATCTAATCTTAGCCGTATTCCCCGGCAATGGCGCCACTTTTTGGTAATGCTCAAACTCATACTCCTGACAAATTATAAAGCGGACGTTGTCAATAAATAACCCAATAGAGGTTGGGGTCGAACCCACAGAGATTATTAAGAACTAGACTAATGCCGGTATTTAAGCTTTTTGGTATGGTATCAACAAAGTGCGGTTTTTAAAGGAAAAGAATTGCAAAACAAGAGAGAAAATTAGTTTTTGTTTATGAAGATTTTCAATTAACTAGGGTAAGTGTTTCCCATGGGTTCATAACTACTTTAGGTTTACACTCGTGATCTATTCAAATTCTTACTTATAGAATTGATAACTAGAGTCATCCAAACGACTGGTTCATCCCTATTGGATGACTATACTCAATGACCGGGTTAGGATTCATGAGCGATTTCAATTGAACCATTATTAATTTGTTCCAAATTAGCTATCATGCCACCACAGCTCAAGTTGTACAATGATCATAAAAATCAAGGCTTTGTTGTAATTCTCTTTTCCTAATCTCTACTTCTCTAGGCTCAAGAAAGTAAAGAATTCGGGCAAGTCCTAATGTTGTGCTTCATTAAAAAATATTCAAGATGAAGAGAATATAATACAGGTGTTTAGCATTGGTTTTGAATCACTTTGTGTAACGCTAACTCGTTAATCTACCATGGTTCCCACAACCCTAGTTGTTGAGGTTTTAGCCTCTCATGATTATAATATTATCATTAGTATTCGTAGACAAACACATAATTAAATACTTACAATGATGATTGAAAGAAAACATGTTTTGAATATTGCAAGAAAAGATGTTTAACAAATTCAAGAACAATTTAGAAAACCCAAGTTAAGATCTCAAGAATTGCTCTCCAATATAGTGAAAAACTAATTACAAACTTGATAATAATCAACCTTTAATTTCTCTCTAACGTCTTCTAACTAAATCTAAAATTAAGAAAAAACCTAAAAAGTATTTATACAGATAATAAAATCCTTTTCCTATGTTAACAGGGAAATAACCAAATATGGTGCTGACACATCCTATGACTCCTCATACGACCCATAACAGGATTGTACAGGTCGTTCCTTGTCTGGTGCATCCTTTGGCTTTTGCAAAATTTGCTAAGTGCTGGCATCTGGTACGACTCGTAACAAGATCGCACGAGTCATACAATCAAGTCATGGTTTGGCTCTGAGAACTTTGGCATCTTCTGAAGATTTGTATGAATGTTTTTATATGCCTCATACCTTGCTCCAACGACTCGTAAAAGCTTGTCATATCATGAGATCTGCCAAGTCCCAAAAACCACTGATGCTTTTCGAGGCTCCTAGTACAGGTCGTAGGTAGATGTTACGAACCATAGTTGTTACCCGTATCAGGAGACTTCAATTGTGAAAATTTCTATGGAGTTTTCTACGACTCAAGTTACATCATGTACTGAGAGTCATACTTTGCCTTTTCCTTGTACCACTCTTTTGGGCTTTTCCATGAGTCACTGTACGACTCATACAATCTTTGTACGGCTCGTACTAAGATCAGTACTTGGCTTCTTTTCTACATTTTTCTGCAACTATTGTATATTTTCCCTCCAAAACCTATTTTCCCTAAAAATTAAGTAAAAGCACCTCATATCATATAAACATACCTAATTCTATGCTATTTTCCTAGTTTAAGCATCGAAAGTATTGTAGTCTCATTGCACATCAATAATGTCAGCCACCCAGTGAAACTGGTCTTCGTTGCTTTCCACTTGTACTTCATACTCTGTTCCTGTATCAATTTCATCCTCCTAAAATGTTGCATTTATGGTATCCGGAGTGATGTCGACTTCTACACACTGAAACTTGGTTGAAAGGAGGCATGCGAACTCATCGACCTTACCCTTGTATTTCATTACCTCTTTTCATTGTTTGGGAGAGGCTCTGTGAAGATATGCCATTGTCTGTCATTAAATTGTGCGATGATGTTTGGGAATTCATTCCCTAACCCCACCAAGTAAAAGCGTTTTTGTGGTTATTGGCCTCCTGGCATATATGACATAGTGTGTCATCACGACAGGCACACAATCAATAATGGTATCCCTGGTATTGCTGGGTACTGGAGTTGCTTTGGCTTTTCCCTTACCTTTTCTCCTTGAGGTGGAAGGGGCCTTCCCTTTGTCAGGTTTCCTAGAAGAACTCATGATTGTGCAAGAACATGTTAGTACCACAACACACCAACTTCTTTTTGTATTTTTGATTATTGAAATTTAAAAGAAATAATTAATGCTAAGCTAAGGAAAAGAAATTAAAAGATTGGATGCCAAACAATGTGAAGAATTAAAATCAATAACTGGCAGTATCTGTGCTGCACAGACGTTCCACAGGTAGGGACCCGCTGTTCGCTGGTGCGTCGCAGGTCTGCGATAGAATCCAGGGTAAAGTTAGGGATAACCTGTGTTTGACTTGCAATTTTCCGGTGGTGATCCGCGGTTCGCAATGGTAGTGTAGATTGTTAGTAGTAGCCTGAAGCTTTTGCTACTCACACGCACCATATCCTGCATCTCGCAGGTTTGTGGAAATGGCATAATTTTTTTCACAGCTCTAAACCAGCAGATTTTTCATACAAGCAAGATCACATTTTCATCTAATGAGTACTCAGACTTCCCCGAAATATCCATCGGCTAACAACCACAAAGGCTATTGGGACCACTCAATGCCTTCCCTTAAGATGGATGTTACCCCATCTATTATCAAGAAACATCGAGTGCCCAACCCTACAACTAGTAGAACTTCACTTCAAAGCTTACTCAACACACTTGCACATAATATTTTACCCAATTCAAGTAGCACAAAAGAACAAAATGACGATTTTCCCTTAAGAAAGACATCAACCTATCTATCATTGGGAAAATCGTACATTTCAATCACATGGGGTTACTCAGACTTCACCCCTAACTAAGATTTAAAAACATAGAACTAATATATAAACTATATTAAAATGAACAACAAAACCCATATTTTTCAATTTATAATCTCCTGTTACACCCATAACAAATAAAACCATTCAGAAAGATGAGAAACACAAGAGAGGTAAGACGGAACATGGGTCAAGAAAATAATTAACTAAGCATGCTTTGTTTTGTACTAACACCTCCCAATATCAAGAAAACAAGTATAAGAGGGATACATACAAAGTGAGAAGAGAAAATGAGAGAAATTTAGACATTGAAGTTGTTTTGCTCGACTAAGGCAAACCTAAAGAGCTTGATTTTCTTATTTCTTAGTGAGAGAAGAGTTTGAGAAGGGATGAATAAAATGGTGAAAATGAATGGGGATTTATAGGAGGAAGGGAGTGAAACAGATTGGTTGGTGAAAGAGGTGGATTAAATGGAGTTAATAAGGAATATGTAAGGTGAAATGGGTGGTAGTTGTTATCATGGGGAAGGTGAAAAGGTGAAGAAAAAGGATTTTGGGGAAATGAAAAAGAATTTACACCGGTTTAGGGAGACCATGGGTTGGGTTAGTCAATGAGTTTAGTCAACATTTAAGTAAACTTTTGTACCTGCTGGACCTGCGCCCGCAGGTGGACACCTGTGAAAAACAATTCCCAGCGTAGGTGAGTACATTTTTACCCAATTCTTTGTCTGTGAGTTGTGCTTGACCTGAGCTTTGCGGATATCCACCTAATTCATGGGTTGCCTCCCAAGAAGCATCTTATTTAACATCGTGGCTTGACAGACCCCTCCTAATTCATCAATTCTCTGGAGGGTCATCCTCCAAATCAAGTTTAGCCTCATAATTTTTGCCTTGATCCTCTTGTTCATTAAGGGCCACTATCATTTTATATTTATCCGGAGGTTTTGTGGGTTGACACACCTTGAAGTTCACTTCTTCACCACCCACTCTAAACTTTAGCTCCCCTAGTTCCACATCAACCAATGCTCTACCTGTGGCTAGCAATGATGTCACGCCCCGCCTTGGGGGATATGACTGGCACCTGGTGCCCTAGTAGGACTTGGACTGCTAACTGGTGAGCCTAAGCACATCTGGTGCCTGGCTAGCTCTATCTCAGATTTCTGGAAGCAAGGGCTATATAACGGTGTAAATACGGCCTCGGCCGGTGGGCCTATAGCCACACAATGCATGTAACAATAGCTAACCGAAACATACTCATAACGAGGCCTTCACGGGCCGACAAGGCCACCATGCTGTCTAGTCATCTGAAACTCAACATAGAATACTAAATGGCTGCGTGACCGGCAAGGTCACCACTACTATCAGCTATGGCCCACTTTGACCAACGCCAAACAGGAGACGCTAAACAGCTACCGGGCGCCACGGCCTCACACGACCAGCTCAACTGACTACGGGTAGATAAATACCTTGTCCCCGCAAGCCTCTATGAATACGTAGAAATGATCGGGACGGGGCGGCACATACTGGCACAGCAAAAGGAAAAGAGCTACGCCTCTGGAAATCGGAGCTCCGGATAAGGAGGCGGCTGACTCTATGTCGGAAATTGAATCGCGAGGGATCGCCTACTCGTCTATGAGTACCTGCAGGCAAGTAATGCAGTTCCCCAAAAATGGGCGTTAGTACCGCATGTACTGAGTATGCAAAGTAATTGGGCTAACTGAATAATAAACACATAACTAGAAAATGTTGAATAGCGAGGAGATAATTGAATCTGAAGAAGTGATATGAGGCTGAATCGGGCTTTCTGTACTGATAGGGCAGGAGCGTACCTGTAAACGTGACGGACTGTTGTCTATTAACTATTATATAAAACATAAAAAAAATAAAAAAAATAAAAAAAATAAAAAAAATAAAAAAAATAAAAAAAATAAAAAAAATCTATGTACCCCTACTCGGGTCAAAACCAGCCAAAATAAGTCCTCCTCATCTGCTAACTAGGAGCACCTCTGCGGCCTAGGTCTTGGCTCGGAGCCATAGCCTCCGATATAAATAGCGAGTGCAGTGGAGGACCCTCACTATCTTGTATCTTGCCAGCCGAGAAGCGTATACGTTCCTGGGCGCTTGCGCTCAACGGGGCTATCTGTACTGTAATGCTGATCAGCCTGATATAGGAAGCTTCATCCCATCTTTGGCCAAGCTGGGAATGACATGCCACTCCCTTGGAGTAGCGTAAAGCCCACCGCTCGATGGGTGACACGATTACCAACCTAGGGGCGCGGGGCCGCTCAATAATATGCCCTCACAACAACATCAAGTCTCAACAAACAATAAGCACATAAATATAGCAAGCATGTTTAACTGAAAAATACTATCTAAATTATTTCTCATTCGATCTCTCTTTACGTATGCATGCGAGTTCTAATACTATTTTATGCGGTCGTAATCTTTATCTCGTACAGCATGGCTGTCATAGCAAGATACTATCTGTCGGAATGGCTAATTTGTAGCCAAGATATCATCTGTCTGAATGGCTAATCTGTAGCCAAGATATCATCTGTCTGAATGGCTAATCTATATGGCCAAAATACGTCTATCTATCTGATTTTACTTTACTAACTTTATTATGAAAATCTGTATCTTTTTATTCTAACAACATGCTTTCTAATCATATAATAGGCTATCTTGAATCTACCTGGAATGCTAACTCGCCATTTGGCGCATGCTTTAACTTTTGGGTAGAGTACGATACAGCAACACAAACCGGATTTACTGAACTTACTCAATTCTCAACATTCAATAAGGAACTCAATTACGGAGTTTACTATGATTTACAAGGCTAAAGCTACTAACTTGCCGAAGAAACGGGCTTTACATACCTTAACCTCGAGTTATCCAACTGTCGGACAAGCTCGTCCCGGATTACTCTGACTATTTCTTCCAGCTATATTCATATACCGTCTATTAGCACTAAATACATGCTATTAGAAGACAACGTCACTTTCGATATATTTATAGCCTAAATTTAGAAACATCGAAAGACGATAAAACTTGCTATTTTCGGAAGTCTAGAAGGGAGAAGTATTCACTTTAAGGCTAGGAGTATGGTGACACTAATTTGGAGCAATTCTACTTACCTTAACCCGGTAGCACGACAATTCGTCGGCCGAATTTCACGAAACAAATCCGTGGAATGCTCCCTGTTGCTAAGTACCTCGGTACCAGAGGAGGTTAATTTGGATTTGGACTTCGTTTGACGACGTAATCGAACGATAATTTATATTACTCTTCGTCTTCTCTCTGTTCTCTCGCGGTTCTAGAAATTATAAAATGATTTTTATCAATTAAAACCGAAGTGGGGCTTTATATACTTGGGCTGGACCGGGCCCAGCATTAATCATGGAGCCAACGCGGTGGCCGCCTCCATGACACGGTGCCATCGCGGAGGGGCTGCCCGAGCTCCTTTCGCGATAGTTCGACGGAGTTCTCGTCCCATCTTTTCCGGGCCTTTTTCTAGCACATTATGGATTTCAAATATGTAACCAGCGCGCGAATGAGCCATCTAAGTGCCCGGGAATTTATAGGGTGTAACATTTCTCCCCCTTAAGAACATTCTACCTAGAATGGCGCTATCTAGAGGACTTCTCAACTTACTTAACTTATTTCTAGGAAAATTTCGGCGAGTTTCCCTATAATATGGACTATCCCAAAAACCTGAAACACGAAAAGTTCAATACGGGTACTCCACAACAATACTATAGGATTCATGGTCATAGCTAAACATCAATCTTTTCCATTTATACATATACAGCTTTATATTATTCTTGCATAGATAACAATACATTAACATGCACATGCTTTGACTAGGCTTGGAACAAGTGAGGGATATCTAGCTTTCATATCTTCCTCCGCCTCCCAACGTCATCTCCTCTCGGTTCTGTTACGCCATAGTACTTTGACAGACGCAATATCTTTAGTTCTCCAATGCGCAGATCACCATCTGTCTAAGATAGCCACAGAACCTCTTCGTAGACTGACTCTTACGCCCAACTTTGGATATCACAATTTGGGGCCATACGGGCGGGTCTCCTAACCATTTCCTCGGCATGGATACATGAAAGATCAAATGAACGGATTCTAACTCTGGAGGCAAGTTCAACTCATATGCCACTGGGCCTATTCTTCATCGAATCTGATAAGGCCCGACAAATCTTGGAATGCGCTTACCTTTCTTGCCAAATCTCATCACCCTCATGGTGACCACTTTCAAAAATACCCGGTCGTTCATGAATTCCAGGATTCTGCGCCGCATCATATGATTTCTGGCGGCTCTGTGCAGTCGGTAGGCGTTCTCTGATAAGCTTTACCTTTTCCTCGACTCTTTTGAACAATGTCTGGCCAATCATCGATTCTCCTACTTCAAACCAGCCAATAAGTGATCTGCATTTCGCCCGTATAATGCCTCGAAAGTATATAGATAGCTGAGTGATAGCTATTATTATAAGCAAACTCAGTGGGAGCAAATGCTCATCCCGGCTACCACCAAAAATCTAGCACACACACGCCCGTGGCATATCCTCGCGTCTGAATAGTGTGTTCAACTTGTCCATGCGTCGAGGGTGGAATGCGTCTCAAATTAATATGTGTACCCTTCTCTGAAATGATTGCAAAATCTATCAATAAACTGCGCTCCTCATGCGGAAATAATGAATCACAGAACTCAGTGCAATCGACTATTTCTCGATATACAACTCGCGTAATCTTCGATTAGAAGTAGTTCTCAGCGGGAAATGGTGATTTTGTCAACTTTATCAACTATCACCCATTAGAATCATGTCTATGTCTAGTACGGGAGTAATCCTGCCACAAAATCCATATTCACTTTGCTTCCCATTTCCCGAGAGAAGCACGAGATATGTGTGAGTTAATCCACTTTGCTTTCTGGTGTTCTGCTTTCACCTGTTGGCGGTTAGGACAACTGGAGGCTACAAATTCAGCAATTTCTCTTTTTCATACACGGCCCACTAGTAGATCTCTTTGATATCATGGACATTTTCATCGTAGGGTGAAGAGAGTAAGCAGGCGTAATGTACCTTGTTCATATCCGCTGTAAGCCACGGAAACATCTGGAACCACGAGGCGACCTTTACAACACCCAGCACTCCATCCTCTGTTATCACAGAGTACAGCGCTTTCCCTTGCGGAATACTATACTTAAATTGGAGCAGGTCAGGATCCTCATATTGCCGTTCCTTTACTTCCACCACTAATGATGACACGGCGGTGTTCTGAATTACCGCTCTATTGTTCTCTGTTTACGCTGCACAGGCTAGGTTGGCTAAGCGTGTATCTCCCTGACCAATTCCACATTGCTCGGGCTGCAAATATGCCAAACTTCCCATGAAACATAGTGAGAGCATACGCTACAAGCATTGGCTCTTCCGGATGATCCTGAGAATATCCACGTCATAATATTTTAGCAATTCAACCCGGCGATCTTTGTGCGTTCAACTCCCTCTGGGTGAAGATATATTGAAGCTCTTATGATCTTGAAAATATTCACATGGACGCCATACAAGTAATGTCTCACATTTTTAAGGCGTGGATCACTACTTCTAACTCCGGATCGTGGGTAGGGTAATTTCTTTTCGTGTTTCCTCAGGCATGCGGAAGCATATTCAATCACCTTACCATCTTTTGCATCAACACAGCCCAACCCCAACGCCTGATCGTCGCAATACACCGAATAACCTTGTACCTTAGGCAAAGTACTAACACTAGGAGGAGGTTAATGCGTCTTTTAGTTCCTTGAAGCTATGCTCACATGCCACTGTCCCTTTGAAACTTTACTCCTTTCTGCGTCGGTTTGGTCAGAGGAGGTGCAGCTATAGTAGAGAACCCTTCAAGCAATCTCCTGTAATATCCTTTAGCCACACAAGCTGGGACGGTCGGAGTGGTAGGCCTAGGCCATGTTTTGGCCCCTTTTATTTTTAGTATCAACCTATACCGACCATCCGACACAATATGCCCCAGAAAGCTCTTGAGTTGACTAGAATTCACACTTGGAGAAGCTTAGCATATAATTGGCGGTCTGCGAGGATCACGGAGACAGCTGTCAGTAAAAATGAGCTGGTGATGCGCGGGCGAGAATACACCGAATATCATCAATAAACACTATCACGAACAGGTCGGTATGATGCAGAAAATACTATTCATCGAGGTCCATAAATATTGTTGGGGCGTGCGTTAACCCAAAGGACATAACTATAAATTCAAAGTGTCCATACTCCAGTCGGAATGCCATTTTGGGAATGTCTCTTTCACGTACTCGAACTGATGATATCCGGACCGCAAGTCAATCATAGAGAAGTATCGCCCCACACCCAGCTGATCAAACAAGTCATCTATTAAGGAAGCGGATACTTATTCTTCACTTTGTAACTTTATTCAGCGCCGATAATCTATATACATACGGAGCAAGCCATTTTTCTTTCTCACAAATAGAAGCTGGCGCACCCCATGGTAAGTACTCGGCCTAATGAAACCCTTATCTAGAAAATCTTTCAAGTGCTCCTTTAACTCCTGAGTTAAGGAGCCATACGATAGGGAAGGGGTGATATAGACTGAGTGCACAGTAACGTCAGTAGCAAAATCTATTTCCACACCGGGGGAATGCCCGGGTAACTCATCTGGGAAACACATCGGGGAATTCGTTCACCATCGAAGCAGGCTGGAGTGTCCGAGATTACGCCGAACATCACGAACCACGACTAGGTGGTAAATACATCCGTTAGTTATCAATTTCCTACCTTTGAAGGTAGGAAATAAACCTACATTTGGCATATTTGTCTTTGCCTTTCCACTCCCTGCTTGCCTCTCTTGGAAAGTGGAATCGGACCGTCTTGGTCCCACATTCTACATTGGCATAGCACGGCACTAACCAATCCATACCCATTATGGCACCGAGTGTCATTTCTAGCTCTACCAGATCTGTAGTCTGGCGATCGGCAACCTCTTACGTACACCCTTGGTAAATTTTGCTAGCTACAATTGAGTCGCAGGCAGGTGTGGACCTTTGAAAAGAGACTCTTTGTAATAACTCTGGTGCGATAATGGCTTCCGTTGCCTGATGGGGTAATATATGACACGAGAGTGGATCCTGGATCAATCGGTACATAAGCAGGGGATGAACAGATAGTCATCGTACTGTTACTACATACGGGAGATGCCTCGAGTCATCTCCACTGGTAGTGCATAAGTGCAGTTTAAGCCCGTGCACACAGGCCGGAGCTCCCCGATCTACCTCGGCCTCTGCTGCCCGAGCACGAGGGCCTGCGCCTGGGTTTGCTGGGCTCGTGGCCACACGGATCCGCTCTCCTATTGTCTCCGCCCTCCTGTCCTGCAGTCGGACAATCTCTCATCCGGTGCCCTCCTGCTATAAATATAACACCCCGAGGAGCCATATCTACAAGCTCCCGGTGTGGTCGGTTGCAATAAGGGCACGGTGAGGGTGTGAATCTCGCTCTGCTTTCCCCTTCTCTGTGCGGGGAATCACATTACAGAAGCTGCCACCGGGCTCGAGGCGCCCTCGACAAGCGGATCTACCTCAGCTAACAACAGCGTGGTGGAGGTGGGGTCTAGGGGTACGTAAATAGTCGAGGCACAGGTCCTCTCTGAACCTCCTTTGCATATCATCGGCGTCGTCTCTGCGGCGCTGTTCCTGATTTGTCATCTCACGCCTGTTCTGCCTTGTGCAGGCCCTCAATGGTACGAGCAAAGGCACGTACTCGGGCAATATCCATATCCTCGTAGCGTAGCCGTCATGCATGCTTTGATATATTCCGGGTTCGGACCCGTAATAAATGCAGAACTCTGGAAGACGGGTATCAGCAAATGCTGGAGCATAGCGGGCTAAGGAGTCAAGCGCAAAGCATATTCATAAATCTGCTCCTTTACCCCTGCTCCAGATGCAAAAACCCGATCCATCGGGCCTATCGGATCTCGTGGCAAGTAGCAGTCCGGAAGGCCTCCGAGGAAAGTTTGGTCAGTCGGAGGGGCAATATCTCTCCCTCGACTTTTTCCAACTCTGCATTACCATATCTTTAACTATATCGCTGTGGCTCTTTGCCATTTCAATTGATTCTAAAGAGGTCACATGCATAACTTTGCAAAATTCTCTAGATCACTAAAAAGTCACAGGGTCCTACGTCGACCACAGTGAGCGCCAGGGGGACCGGTCACCAAAAACTCCCTGACCTGGAACTACACGACCCACTGAAGGTTCTGCTTTCACTACTCGTGGCAGGCGTATTTGTGTGGCCATCATTTGTGCCAACATAACTACATTACTACGAACTTCTGATTACGATGGCGAAGGTCTGAAGAGGAGCTATCGGGGCGGTGTAGTCTTGCGGCTCCCTGGTGAGAGGGACTGCTGAGAAGGCTGTGATGAAGCCTCTATATCGCCCTCGGATCGGGCCGACTCGGCTAAGCGAGGCATCCCTCACGGTGCCTTCTCTGCTGTTGTATCTAATCTTGCCCAGTGGTAGGGTGTCGCGATGCGCCATTCTTATCTGTAGACAAAAGAATATAATAAGCTTCAGGAGTCAACCCTATACTGTACCGCTCTATAGCACGATTGACTGAGAAAAGAAGAGTAACCATCCCTATCATGCCTCATGACCTCCTGCCTATAGTATGTAGTGCACAGCATCCCTTAGACAAGACTCTACTTAGCACGGCTTACGGACTCCTGGGCCACAGCTTTGCTACGATACCAAGTTTGTCACGCCCCGCCTTGGGGGTATGATTGGCACATGGTGCCCTAGTTGGACCTGGTACGCCAGGCGGTGAGCCCTAAGCACATGCGGGTGCTGTCAAGCTCTATCTCGGTTACGGAAGCAAAGGGCTATATACTTGGTTTGTAAATACGACCTCAGGCAGCCCAGGCCTATAGCCACATGTGCATGTAACAACAACTAACCGAGAAACATACTCATAACAAGGAACCTATGCGGGCCGACAAGGCCACCATGTTGTCTAGTCATACGAAACTCAACATAGAGAATACTAAATGGCTACGTATTGACAAGGTCACCACTGCTAACGACTATGGCCCCACACGGCCAACATAAGCAGGAATGCTAAACAACATAACGGAGTGCCCACGGCCTCCACACGACCGGCTCAGCGGCTACAGGGAGATAAATACATACAATCGGCAAGCCTCTATGAATCGTAGAAATGATCGGGACGGGGCCCTGGCCTACCCATCTTGTACAACAAAAGGAAAGAGCTACACCTCTGGAAATCGGACTACGGATGATAGGGTTGATGACTACATGTTGGTAGAATCGGGATCGCCTCCTCGTCTATTAATACCTGCAAGTAAGTAATACAGCGCCCCAGTAAGGCATCGGTACAGTTGTGCCCAGGTATACCTTTCTTGAATACAATTGAATAATAAACACATAACTAGCAAATCTTTGAATAGCGGGGAGATAAGCTGAATGCGAAGAAGCTGATATGAACTAAATCGGGCACTACATCTTGATAGGGCAGGGCGTGCACATGTGGGCGGCACATTTGTCTATTAACTATTATATATCACATATAGATATACAAGTAGTAAACAAACCAATACCCAACCCCATGCAGAAAAAATGGGATGGCGCCAAAAGAAGCAAACAAACAATCTATATACCCTACCGGGTCAAAACCAATAAAAATAAGTCACTCCACTCATCTGCTAACTAGGAGCACCTCTGCCCAGGCCCCACAGGTCTCGGCTCGGGCCATAGCCTCCGTATAAATAACCGTGTCTGAGTTTGGAGGACTCTATCTTAATATCTATGCTTTGGCGTATACATTTCGCGGTAGCTTGCGTTCAACGGGGCTATCTGTCTTGTAATGTTGATCAGCCTGATATGGGGAAAGCTTCATCGTCTTCGTGCGCCCAGAGCAGCATGCCACTCCTTGGTGGCGTAAACCACCCGCTCGGTAAACATGATTACCAACCCAGGGCGGCGGGGACGCTCAATAAGATGCCCTCACAACAGCATCAAAGTCTCCAACAAACAATAAGCACATAAATATAGCAAGCATGTTTAGCGAAAAATACTATCTAAATTAGTATCTCATTCGATCTCTTTACATGTTTTATCGATTCTTATTTTTTTATATTGATTAATATTTATCTAAGCGTGGCTAATCGCAGCAAGATACTATGCGTACGAATGGCTATACGTAGCCAGATATCATCTGTACGAATGGCTAATGCTGTAGCCAAAATCTTGTCTGTCTATACGATTTTAATTTACTAACTTTATTAGAAAATACGTATCTTTTTATTCTAACAACATGCTTGCTAATCATATAATAGGCTATCTTTTTTGAATGCGGAATGCTAACTGCGCCATTTGGCGCATGCTTCTTTCGGGCGAGTACGATACAACAGCACCAAACCGGTTACAACTAGACTTACTCCAATTCTCAACATTCAACTCAGGAACTCTCAATTCGGAGTTTACTATGATTTACAGGCTAAAGCTACTAACTTTAGAAGGCCGGCTTCCCAAATATACACGGAGTTTACTATGATTTGACTAAAGCTACTAACCTCGAGTTATCCAACTGTCGGACGAAGCTCGGTCAATACTCCAGCTATTTCTCCCAAGCTATTTCTCCCAACTGCATTCATATACACGTCAATTAGCACTAAATACATCACTATTCTGAAAGACAACGTCACTTTCGATATATTTATAGCCTAAATTTAGGCTTATCGAAAACCGGTCAAAAACTTGCTATTTTTCGGAAGTCCAGAAGGGAGAAGTGTTCACTTTAAGGCTAGGAGTACATTGACACTAATTTGGAGCAATTCTACTTACCTTAGTCCGGTAGCTCGACGATTTGTCGGCCGAATTTCACAAAACAAAATCCGTAGGAATGCTCCCTGCTGCTAAATACCTCGGTACCTGAGGTTAATTTGGATTTGGACTTCGTTTGACAGCGTAATCAAACGATAATTTATATTACTCTTCGTCTTCTCTATGTTCTCTTGCGGTTCTGGAAATTATAAAATGATTTTTATCAATTAAAACCGAAGTGGGGCTTTATATACTTGGGCCTGGATAGGCCCAATGTGTCACGGAGCCAACGCGGTGGCCCCGCCTCCGTGACACGCTGCCATCGCGGAGGGGCTCTGCCCGGCTCCTTCCACGATGGTTCAACAGGTTCTCGTCCGATCTTTTCCCGGGCCTTTTTCTAGCACGTATGGCTTTCAAATATGCTTAACCAACGCGCGAATAAGCCATCTAAGTGCCGGGAATTTACGGGGTGTAACAAATGGTCGCCCCAAAATGATAGGCATCTTAATGTTGGGCATATTCTTATGCCCATTTTCCATTTTTTTGCCCATATTTTGCCTTTTTTTTAGTTCATAATCCTTATGAAATGTATGAATTCATGTTTTCATGTGTATTGTGAGCTAATGAATGATTCTAAATGTTTTGAGCAGGAATCCAACAAAAAAGGACCCAAAAATGACTCAAGGTGTGAAAGAGAAGAGTTTGCGACAGTCAGCCTAGGGCTATGGCTTGCGTGGCACGCCCAACACATGTGCTTCAAAGAAAATAAACCAAACTTGGTGTTATGGATGGCGTAGGGCGCAAGGTACCTTAGCTTTAGAGATGAGAATTTGACTAATTGATAACATTCAAAATATACTCTTCATTACAAAGGAACATAAATGGTCATTGTATCAAAACAAATATCCCGACAGATGTTGGGGTCGAATCCCATAGAGACTAGAAAATGATGTGCACCAGTGTTGTTTGGGAAATTTAATTTAGTTCGGACCACTCTAAAATAACAAAGAAATAAACATTTTGGGGGAGATTTAAGGTTAACAACAAGATATGATTTCTAATTTCGCTGATTAAGATGGCAAAATAATCAAGGTTGTCGACAATAATGAGAAGGACTAGAGGTGTGGTGTAGATGATGTGATAATTAAATAGGGTCATGCTAGATCATCTCATAAGTTCAAATTGTGTAAATACCTTGGGAAGGTGGGCATTTGATGTTTTTCAACCTCATAAATGCCTCTTGCTAGAGTTATTTCAAACCACTAGACGCAATTAAATCAACCCAATCAAGTTTGGATTAATAGCTACATTAATATCTAGCTATTAGCTATTAATTAGGAGTGAGAATTTGGTTTTTACTATGTATAACCCAATTCCACAACATCACATCCATGTCCACCATTAAATTCTCTGCCAATACTCAATTCTTCTCTTTCAAGCAAAACTCAAGTAAGAAAAATAGACCCACACCTGCAACCATAGATCTTCAATTATGAAGGAGAGAACTAAACAGATTTACACTAATTAAACAATATTGAGATGAATCTAGCAATACCCAATCTAATTAAGCATTCATCACCACACACCTCTAGTTAATGATTTTGCTGCTCATAGTTAAGAAATTCAAACGCATATTTAACAACAAACTCATTGATTTCATTAATAAGAGTACCAAATTAAATTCAATAATAAGTCGACAACAATGGTAGTACCTTTCTATAAAGGAAAAAGAAGAAAAATAAAAATGATCCTTTACAATTTCCACCAATAGAATTCTGCTTTCTTCTTCTACAAAGAGAATGTTCTCCAAATAGCCTAAAGTTAAGATCTGATAGGCACAGAATACTTCTCTCTAGAATATATCCAAAAGTAGGGTATCTAAATCTTTCTTTTTCACTGTTGGAAAATTTTCCCCTATTCAGGAATTCTTGTACTTGCGAGAGTACCAACGGTTCACCGGTTACATTCGGTGCATTACCAGCTATAACTGGATGCTCATGCAGTGAATTCTAGTGTCATTTGGTATTTCCTTCGGCGAATCGCTAGTCTCCAACCATTCTTAGCCAATTTCTTTCTATGTGATCCAACATTCTCAGGCTTCGGTAGGTGATTCAACCAGTGAGTTGCAAATTGGTGCCCGTGATCATCGATTTCTTTAGTTCCCTAGGGCATTGGTCTTCGACGTTTCGCTGGTCTTCTCCAGTGAAGCGCCGGTTTTCACCTGGTTTCCTTCTTTTTTCTCCCTTTCTTTCTCTTTTCTACAAATCAGATATATACACACAAAAAGGAAAAAAAGGGCATAAAATCCATCTAAATGACTTGAAAACTAAGCTAAAACTCATTCTTAAGAGCCTAATGAGCTAGTAAATTACCAACTCATCAAACCCCCAAACTCGAACCATTCCTTGTCCTCAAGTAATGTAGTTATTATAAGATTAAAAACATGCCACTCCACACAGGTTTATGCATCAATGACCACTTGACTCAGGACAACCCAAAAATTCTCACCAACTCACCGAAAAAGAGAAGCCAATTCCCTTAAAACAAGAAAGATGGAAACATTTCAAGAGGCCACCACTATTCAAATATATGATTCACAAGAGCTTTGATTTTGAAAAACGAGGGCATAACTTATCCATGAATTACACATAGCATCTCAATTCATGATCATTGCATATTCAAAGCTTGCCTTAGAGCTTGAATTTCTCATGTCCTATGCACACATTTACCCTTAATGTAATTGTGTCCTCAAAAGGGTTGATGCCACTCACAGAAGAGAAAGTCCCTATTTTTTATCATGAAATCAATGCATTCACACAAGGGATTGTGAAAAGAGAAGATTGCACTCAGTCTCTTAAAAGAAATCTTCATGCACAAAACTCGACCCATAGGCTTGCCTTTCATGTAATTCGCCACTAATGTAGAGAAACTGCACTTAAAATCACTTAGGACTTGTGGGTCATAATGTAGGCTAGGGCTAAGGGTAGAAGAAATGTTTATCTTTAGTGACTAATGCCTCTCTAATTCCTTTACAAACTTGCAACATCCCATCATCTTGCTCAGATCACTCCCATAGGGGATTTCCTTGCCCATCATCTTCATCTTTTTGTTGTAACACAAGCCACCCTTATAACATCTATGAATTTCACACATAGGCTTCTCTATGCAAGAGATCGCACCTATCAATAATTTTCCTCTTTTTGATAATTAAATGTCTCTCAACTCATTACTTCACTCATCTCATCACAATTTATAGTGCTACCGCAATTTTTAATCTACTCATTCTTTTCTGCCACTCTTGTGAACCCCCAAACTTAGGCTTTTGCCTCATTTCACATTCATTTCCTTATATCTCCCTATTTCTTG
This sequence comes from Datura stramonium, assembly GCA_018107945.1. Classification (NCBI taxonomy): domain Eukaryota; kingdom Viridiplantae; phylum Streptophyta; class Magnoliopsida; order Solanales; family Solanaceae; genus Datura; species Datura stramonium. The sequence goes on along the minus strand of JACEIK010001697.1, from coordinate 115,910 downwards.
GGCTTGAATCCCTCATTTTCATTGTTTCACTACAAGAAATTAGGGAGGATGGGTGCCAAAGAGAAGGATTAAAGAAAATGGTTATTAGTCTTGTAATATTGTTTCCAAGAAAGGGTTCAAGGCTCAAACGTTGGCTATCAAAGATTAATGGTCAATGAGGTCATTTTGGTTGAAGTGACTTACAAAAGAGAGCCTAAGATCATGTTCTAAGTGCACCTACACCTAGGATTTCTCCTTGAGTCACACTTGGGGCAAGTTCTAGACAAGAAGTTGCGCATGAGATTCACAAAAATCCTTACCACACAAGGCATCACACCTAAAAAGTCCACAAAAGTCATTATCCACACAAGATCTTGATTTAAAACATTAGAACATTCAAATTCATAAGTCAAACGAGGAATCTACAAAGTATGACAAAGAGTGCTACATTCTCATTTCAAACGGCCATTCATTATTTCTCATTTTCATGCCCAATTGTAAAATTCTATTTCAAAAATGTTTCTGGTGGTACCTCTCAAAACAGCTCCACACAAGACTCAAAAAAATGACATGACATTTTCTCTTAAGAAAGTTGCCTCTCAATCTAGCATCAGGAAGTGCCAACCCCGGTTTGACAACAAAAAGAAATAAAAAAGGTAAATTCTCCTCGGGAAAGAACTGTGGTATAAAGAAAACCCTCGGAGTTGATTACTATTCTACCATTTACATGGGCAAACAAACAAAGGACTTGGGTCATAAAGGAATAAACAATTCAAAATAAGGACCCAATGTTCACCATTAGCACATAACATACATCCAAGAACTCAACCATGTCATTCATTTATGTCAACATCATAAGCTCGGCAAGGGCAATCATGACATGATTAAAACTGATCCCGACAAAGGTTCACAATTCCTCATCAGATCATAGTAATAAAAAAATAAAAGCCCGACAAGGGCTACATCAACTCATCTCAAAAATAAAAACAACAGCGACCCCCAATCAAACACTCACCCCCCCTCCAGCTTAGAGAATACATTGTCCCCAATGTGCATGCAAAATAAAGGGGTAAGAGACTCCCTAAGCCGGTTACTCCTCATCATCATCAGCAGCACCATCAAAACCAGCCTCTCCCAGGTCCTTGATGTCATCTCCCAAGCCCTCAAACAGATCATCAATGGGGCCTTGAACTGTGGAAGGAGCAGCCATTGCAGCATCAAGAGCGCTCATGTCAGGCACTTCCATAGGTGTCCAATTTTTCCACTCTCGCACCTCGGTTCGGAGATAGGTGACTTCCCTCTCCACTGCATCCACCCATTTTCATAACGTTGTAAGGCTCGCATACATTGATTTCATTTCCCATTTGACTATTTGGACAATGAGTGTAGGGAGACTCCTAACCAACTTTTGGAGTTGGCTCTAATGAGAGTTGGTCATTTCCATGATTTTATGGAGACCACTCGGCTGGGAGGATGTTGGAGGGGGGGATGCTTCCCAAAGAGGTGTGTCACCGGAGGTTTGGCCCGTAGCTTCTTAGTGAGACACATTCAAATCTGGATCATGTGGCGACCGCTTCAACCCATGGGATAGTGATCCCTTTGCCAACCCAAAAAGCTTGCATTCGCTTCCTTTTAACTGTGAGTGCCTCGGCATCTCTTCTCCTATCTAAGACAATCACTCCTGAAGTAGGGACTGGAGTCTTATCAGGGAAAAATGACACTCCCATTTGCAAACACAGCTGGGAGATGTGGACACCATATGGAATGGAGGTGCTGGCCTGTCTTGCTTTTCGCTTCATTTGCTAGGCCACAATCTCCCCAAAGTTAATATGGACTTTTGAAATGATGTAGGCTATGAGAATCATTGTCTTCAAGCTGACCCGTTGTTCATATCTAGAAGGAATGATGTGGCCACAAATGAATTTTGTTCAGACTAGGAAGGTTCAAATAGATATTAGGGTCAGGTGGGTCCATATTTGATTGAGATTCTGAATCGAAACCCGTATCCTTACCAGCATTACACCGGCGGTTCGCTGCCTTACCTTTTAGTGCTTTAAATCATTCTTAGTTCACTATTTTACAACCAGTGACTCATCGGCGATTCGTGACTCGGTTTGGCATTTCGCCGATGGATCACTGATTTGGCACTCATTGCTAATGTATTCTGGGATGCACCGGTGATTAGATGGTGGTACACACTTTTAAATCGGCAGTCTACAGGTTCATCCACCAGTCTAACATTTATGCTCCAAGGTTTTTGCTTGCCCGTGTCAGGACACGGTGGTTCGCGTATCTAGATCGGCGATTCGTCAGTCCAGTGCGTTGCCTATATTTTTTTGGTAATTTCTCTCCTTGATTCTCACCCCATTAACCCTACAAAATCAAAAACAACAATAACATAAAATAAAATAAAAAACACTTGGGTTGCCTCCCAAGGAGCGCCTTAGTTAACGTTGTGGCACGACGTATTTCTCATGTAGCAATCTTTCTTCGAAGGATCCTCCTCCAACTCAGCCTCATTCATCTCCACTCCTCTCTCCTCATTCTCTTCAAGAAACACTCCAATCACTTTGCATTCATCTGGAGTTTCAACTGATGGGCACACCTTAAAGGTGACATTTTCACTTCTAAACAGAACTTGAGCTCACCTAGCTCTACATCTACCAACACTCGACCCGTGGTGAGAAATGGTCTTCCCATAATGATTGGAATTTCTAATTCCATTTCACAATCAAGCTCCACAAAATCAGCTGGTAGAATGAATTTATCCACCCTTACCAATACATCCTCTAGCACACCCACGGGTTTCCTTATAGAGCGGTCAGCCATTAACATCCTCAATAATGTGGGTTTGGTGTTCTAGAGCCCCAATTTCTTGAAATAATAAGAGGCATTAGATTTATTCTTGCCCCAAGATCGCAAAGAGCTTTCTTAAACACGCATAATCCGATAGTGCAAGGAATCATAAAGGATCCTGGATCTTCTCGCTTTAAGGCGACATTGCTCATCATTATCACACTATAGTGATGCGTTGTTTCCCGGTGCCCAAATCTACCACCTTCTTCTTTCTCAACAGCTCCTTCATGAATTTGGCATATACAGGGATTTGAAGTAGGGCATCCATAAATGGTATATTAATGGATAATATGCTGAACATGTCGATTAATTTGTTGAACTGATCATCCTTCTTTTCTTAGATAACCTTTTTGGATAAGGGGGTGGAGCTCTTGGTTCAAGTTCTTCATCATTTGAGGCCTTTATGCCTTCCTCTTCTTCATCAACATGTGAGGGAACTTCATCCTACTTTCTCTCACTTTCATCTCCACTCTTTTCACCACTACTTGGTGCATTCGTCACCTCATTAGATTCATTTTCCTCATTCCAGTTAGGAGCAACAACCTCCTTAGGCTTCACTCTCGAATCTCCAACGAGTTTACCACTCCTCGTAACAATATTCATGCATTGAATATCTTTCTTTGGGTTTAGCATTGTATTGCTTGGGAGTGTTCCCTTCATTCAAGGGTACATTTGAGCAGACAAGTGGTTCATTTGAGCTTCCAAATGCTTAATAGAGTCTGAATGGGAACTCACCTTCTAGGAAAGGTTAGACACCTCCCCTTTCAATTCCTTGACCCCGCTGCCGGTTGATTCCACTTTCTTAAGGACTCTTTCTAACATCTCTTCAATCTTTGAGCTACCTGCATCGCTCACACCCGGCTGATTTTGTGCATTCTCAGCTTTAAAAGGGGGACATGTGGGTTTGAAATTCCGTGATAATGGTCTCCCTCTCAATTTTCTCTCTATTTCCCCAACTTTCATTTCATTTCTTTCGAGCCATCATTATGCATCATGGTTTCTCCAACCTTGGTTCTCTTCCTTTGTGTGCAAAGTACCTTGATTAGTCCCTTGAAACCCGGGTCTAAAATCCCCATTTGATTTCCCATGTATTGTCATTCATCATCGTACCTCGATGGCAATGATTCTCCTTCAAAGTGTAACGGACCTTGCATACCTACAATAATCACAACCTTGGGCCCTGACCTCATCACATGTTTGGTCATTAGTTCCAGTTCCATCATTATTTTAGCAATATTTTCATCTCACTCTTCATTTCTTTTCTGCAATTCAGTTGCCAATGCACTCGAGCCATTGTTATGTGTCGATACATTAGTCTCTATCGTATTCCATGCCCAATTTGTCTGTCATTCTATCCAAGAGGGCCTTAGCTAATACATATGTATGATCCATGATTTATCCTCTAGCTAAATTATTGGCAACGGACTTGTTAATGGATTCTAGGGCTCGATAAAAGCTTCGAAGGAGCACCCCATCCGGGAGACCATGGTTGGGGCAAAGGGAAACCTTCTTCTTGAACCTTGACCATGCTTTATACAACGGTTCTCCTGGATCTTGTATAAAGTTCATGATATCATCCCTCAGCTATAACTTTTTTGATAGAGGGAAGAAACAATCTAAGAATGCTTCAGTCAATTCTTGCCGTGATGTAATGCAGCCCCGAGGGAGTTCCTCCAACCACATGGTTGCCTCTCCTGTTAGGGAAAATGGGAAGAGCCTCAACCTGATAGACTCTTGAATTATATTAGTTAAGTTGAAAGGATGGCAGATCTCTAAGAAATTCCTCAAATGGCAATTCGCATTCTCACATGGTTTTCCCCCAAATAGTCCTTTCATCTATAGCAAATGTAGCATTGTACTTATGACATGGAACACAACATTCCCTACTGTAGGCGGTAGGCGAATGGCTCCTTCAACTTCGGGAATCACCTAATTATCTTCCTCATGCTCCATATTACCCTCAATTGAGCTATCCCCTACTTGCGAGTGATGAATCATACGACTTTACCCTAACAAGCACAACAAAATTAATGTCAACACCTACGATGCAAGACTAATTCAAATTAACAATCAACACAAGAGTATCAAGCTCTAGTCCCCAGCAACGGCTCCACTTTTGATAACGTCCAAGATATACTCTTTGTTACAAAAGAGCACAAATGGTCATTGTATCAAAACAAATATCCCTGAGGATGTCGGGGTCGAATCCCATAGAGACTAGCAAATGATATGCATGAGTGTTGTTTGGGAGATTGAATTTATTTTGCATCACATGAAAATAACAAAGAAATAAACATTTTGAGGGGGATATGAGGTGAACAACAAGGTATGAATTCTTATTCGTCTAATTAAGATAGCAAAATAACCAAGGTTGTCGACAATAATGAGAAGTACTAGAGGTGTGGTATAGATGATGTGCTAATTAAATAGGGTCATGCTAGATCATTTCATAAGTTCAAATTGTGTAAATAACCTTGGGAGGTCATTTGATGTTTCTCAACCTCATAAATGCCTCCTGCTACAGATATTTCAAACCACTAAACACAATTAAATCAACCAAATCATGTTTTGATTAATAGCTACACTAATCTCTAGTTATTAGCTATTAATTAGGAGTGAGAATGTGGTTTTGACTATGTCTAGACCAATTCCACAACATCACATCCGTGTCCACCATTAAATTCTCTCCCAATACTCAATTCTTCTCTTTCAAGCAAAAATCAAGTAAGAAAAATAGACCCACACCTGCAACCATAGATCTTTAATTATGAATTGGAGAGAACTTAACAGATTTACACTAATTAAACAATATTGAGATGAATCTAGCAATACCTAATCTAATTAAGCATTCATTACCACACACCTATAGTTAATGATTTAGCTGCTCATAGTTAAGAAATTTAAAAGCATATTTAACAATAAACTCATTGATTTCAATAATAAGAGTAGAAAAATAAAAATCAGCAATAAGTCTTCAACAATGATAGTACCTTGCTATAGAGGAAAAAGAAGAAGAAAAACAATCATTTACAATTTCCACCAATAGAATTCTACTTTCTTCTTCTATCAAAAGAATGTTCTCCAAAAAGCTAAAAGTTAAGATCTGACAGGTACAGAGTACTTCTCTCTATAATATATCCAAAAGCAGGATACCCAAAACTCTCTTTTTTAGTGTTGGACACATTTGCCCTGTTCAGGCATTCTGGTACTTGCGCGAGTACCTGCGGTTAACCGGTTACATTCCGTGAACCGCCGGCTATAACTCGGTGCTCCTGCAGTGAATTCTAGTGTCCTTCAGCCTTTCTTTAGTCAACTTTCCAGTCTCCAACCCTGCTTCGCCAATTTTCTTCTCTGTGATCCAGCACTCTCAGGCGTCGGTAGGCGATTCAACCGGCGAGTCGCTAGTTGGTGGCCGCGATCACTGGTAGCTTTAGTTCCCCAGGGCAGTGGTTTTCGGCGTTTGACCTATGTTTCAACGGTCTTCTCTGGTGAAGCACTGGTTTTCACATGATTCCCTTCTTTTTGCTTCCTTTCTTGCTCTTTTCTACAAATCAGATATCTGCACACAAAAAGGGATAAAATAAATATAAATGCTTGAAAACTAAGCTAAAGCTCATTCTTAAGAGCCTAATGAATTGGTAAATTATCAAATCATCACTAATACCTTGGTGAGATGGATGGCGTGGAACCCCAGAAGCATTCCAGACATAGGAAAATGTTCTAACATTCTGGTGCTACGGTGAGAGTGGGTTCGAGAAGGGTCTTCAAGTTCTAGAATTTGACTAACACTCTGGTGCTATGGTAAGAGTGGGGTGCCAGAGGTGTTATAATTGTATAAATTTTTTTATATACTTGGTGCTATGGTGAGAGTAGGGCGCCAGAAGCTATTTTACATAGGAAATTTGACTTAGGAAATTTGACTAACTCTGTGGTGCTATAAATGGGACGGCGCGCCAGACCTTGCTGGACAAGATTTTACTGATTTTTAAGCAAAATACTTGAGGAAAAAAGCATCATTTCAAGGCTCAAGCTCACCTATATATATATAACATGTAGGGCGTTTCTAGCATATAAATTATTATATCGTTCATCATTTGGAAGGTTGTAAATGCAGCTTTGGGAGGAGAGACAAGTTCTACTTAGGTTTCTTCTTTTCTTTCTTGTTTTATTGAGAATGATGATCTTATCTTTGTTTTTTTGCTTGTCTATGAGTGGATAAATGCCCATTCTAGGGTTTTGGCCATAGTTGATGGTGGAAGTTTAAAAGACTGTTGATTGCTAGTTTTGATTCTTTCATAAAGTTTATTTATATTTACTTATTATAATTCCTTTTTCACTAGCCTGATCAACATGTGAATAAATCTATAGGCTTTTGGTTGAACTTGAGAAAGGGACCCAAAAGGGTTAAAGGTAAATATATAATAGAAATTTAAAGATCCTTTGGTCCATTGGTTGGAGGTTAGAAGTTGTTGTTGAGGATAAGGATATACCCTTCAACCCTGTTTAGTTAATATACAAGTAGGCATAACCATCGTTTCATGTTTCTCCTGCGACCATAGGGATATAGGCATTAGGGTTCATGAGATAGTTCTTGGATGCTTGGGAGAGTGGAAAGAATTGGGATAGTAACTTGCAACTAGCAAAATTAGGTGGAATCAATCTAGCGTAATCACATCGTGAAGACTCAACCTGATATGAAAGTCCCAATTACCTAGATTTTCATCATCATTTAAAGATAAACAAGTCTGCAACAAACTTATTTTTAATTAATTTTACATTTCATGTTTTAATTTTTTAATTCTTCAAACCATTCTCCATTTTATCTATTTTGTTAGAATAGAAAAATAAAGTAATAACCTTATAATGATTGATCTAACAAGTATTTGAGGGATCGATAATTGGGACTTCCAGCCCTATATTACCTGACAACCATGTGTGCTTGCATGCTCTTGGGAGATATCACACCTCGATATCCATGTCACAATCCAATCCAACAAAGTCATCTAGAAGGATAAATTTGTCCACTTGAAGTTGAGTGTAGAGAGAGAAAGTACTTTGTTCTTAAAGTCTTGAATATGAAGAATTTTGAGTTGTTGATAAATTCATGTAATTCATTATGGATTATAGTAAATTTCTTGTTGATTGTTGAATGAATAGATGTAGCTACTTCCATGTATGAATAACTTGAATGATGAATTAATGGAGGGAAGGTGAAAGGAATGGCCTAAGCGAGGCATTCTTGAAAAAAAAAATAATAGAGGAGAGGTGTGAGAAATTCATGAACTCGGTTACAATAGAAAGTTAGTTAATATTATTGAGGTTGAGATATTGATGATAGTGGGGGAAGTCTTGATTACCCTATTTGACAAATTCTCACAAGTATGCTAGCCAATTAAGTGTGGGGTCACTTTGCACCCGTTACACCTAATTAGCTAGTCGTTTTGTTCACAAACTAATCTTGTGAAGTTCTTGATTTTTGCTTGACAGATGTCATGGCATCAAACGCTAACAAAGGAAAGGTGATAGTGGCAGTTGGCAAGGATTTCGAATGGCTCCGTAAAGGCACAAAAGGGTTGAGCTCATCGGCTAAGGGAGCCCCTACTAGGAGGTTTGGAGAAAGAGTAGTGGAGCCTCATGGACTATCATCGTTCAACACACAAAAAGAGGTTAAATATGCTCCTGAGAATTGGATTGACAAAGGCAACCTCGCACTTGAGCTCCCCTCCATTCAGGACAAGGTCCGTGAGTTGGGACTAGGCTACATCTTTGCTGAGCCGAAGGAGTGCAACCTCACTTTGGTAAGAGAATTTTATGCAAATGAGATGCTTTTTTGGGAGAGCACCAGTCAAAATACGGGGTCATGTTGTCGAGTTTACTTATAAGAGATTCAATACTTTTCTTGAGACACTTGTTTTAGACCTATCCATGTACTTCATTCTACTAGAGAGGCCCCCATACCTAGACATTCGCCACATTCTTTATGGTGAGTGTTCTTCAGCCCGTTGGGAAGGGGACCATAACAGCACTCACTCCACACTTACGTTCTCTTACCTGGGTCTGAGGTTATCGAGAAAACAGATTTGTCTAAGCCACTTCATTTCTTTTTGTCCAAGTTGCTAAGGAGGTGAAAGTTTGGGTGAAGTTGGTTTGCGCGGTGTTATTCCCTGGGAATCACATGAAAAAAATCACTAAAGAGTAAGTTATATTAGTATACATGTTGATGAAAGGGATGCCAATCAACTTTGGTGCAGTACTCCGAGATAATATGAGAAGATCAAGAGGTAATTACATATGGAAGTACTATTATGGTCCTCCTGACCTAGTTTTTGAGAGAGGCAGGCATTGATGAGGAAGAGGCAGACCTTCGTCTACTGAGAGTAGGGCCCCTAGTAGGCAAGATAATGGATGTGAAAAAAGTATAGGAGCCCTTCACTTCCACAGCTCCATCTCTTACTATAGCTGATCGCTAGGCCCGTGATGATAGTTGCAGAGGCCGTATATTTGACATGCTTGATTTGAAGTTGAGGATTAGAGGCCAACTTACCACAACTGATGAGATGGCGTCCTTAGAGGATAGATACCCACTCATAAAGAGGGATATGCAGATGTGTAGAGTGGGACCTACCTTTGAGAAGCTGCTAGATGATTATGAGGCCACAGTGCTCATGATGGAGTTGATGATCTGAACAATGATGATGAAGAGGATGATGCTTCTACGGGAGCCATGCAGATTGATTGCGGTGACGATGATCAGGAGTACAATCCTGATGATGATGCATAGCGGTCTAAGAAGTCCCTTTTCTCTACCTATTTGATATGATTATGTGTGCACTGAGGACAGTGCACTATTTAAGTGTGTAGTGGAGGAAAGATACTTGTTTTTTCTTTGATTGTTATATCTATTGTAGGCCAAAGCATAATGTCAGTCCCCCTGGTAGTAGCTCTATGATTTGTTAGGTCTGGTTTTGTAATAGTTAGTATTAATGATGATTGATGACTTTAATGCCTTGTGATGGTGGATAATCTGTTTGTCTCTGTTATTTGAGATTGCTATAGTTTGTTAGTTTAATTTTAGAGTCAAAATTTTCAAAGTCAAGGGTGAGTACGCCATCAAGTGTTTGTTTGAAAATCGCATGTCTCACCCACCCTTCGATTTTTATTATGACCTCTGTTCTTTTTCAAAGGGGAGACCTTTTGAACTAGGTAATCTTTTCATTTTTTAGGAGTCATTGTCATCATAGAGTAGTGACCCTTCCCTATGATAGATGGATGACGACTGTCTTAAGGTAATTTATTAACCTTTTTATTTTATTTTATTTTATGTTGTGTTGGACTCAAGCATAAGTCACTTGTGTGGCTTTGACATTCCACTTAGACTCTAATCTAGAGGCAATGAAGTGGTCATCTTAAGTGAGAATTCCTTGAGAGACACACATAGTTCTTTAATTCGAACCAATATACTTATAAGGCTTAATAATGAGAAATGTCATTCAATGTGATTGTATGAATGTGTATCTATAGGAAACTGACTAGAGTCTTCATATCATGTGAGGTGAGATTAATTTCTTTGTTTTGTGTATATTGTAGCATCTAGAACATGCCTTTGTATATATTGGATAGGCTAGGGGTGTAGAGAGTTAAGAGATGATCAAGGCGTTTCTTTTAAAAATCCATGTTTCCCCATGTTTGTTTTACCTTCCTGAACATTTTCCCTAGTTAACACCCTTGAGCTTTAAGCCTTATTCTTTTCTTAGCCACAATAGTAGCTTAGTCCCTTTTGTTGTGTGACCTTTTGAATTGTTGATCCAAAGTAGTCTTAGGTACTTTGAGACGTGAAAGAGAAGGTCCAACAATGCATGAATGACAAGGGAAAAGAAAAAAATATGTGAGGAAAGTTAATAAGAGAAAGTAGGAAGAAGGGGTGCCCATAAAATGTGTTGTTTGCTTGCTGCTAGGAAAACAATAAAGGAGTGTTAAGAGTGAAAATTCTTATTGATTCTATAAGCAAAGGCTAGCAGTCAAGTAGTCAATAAAGGGGAATAAAAAGAAAACAAAAAAAAGGGTGAATGAAAAGTGAAGGGTGAACAACAAGGAAAAAGGTAGTGGACTTGAAAGATAGAAAAAATGTCTTAAAAGTTCTTAGGATTTGTAGTCACTATCAAATAAAAATTATTCCTACTCGTCCCTTAGCTAACATTACAACCAAGAAAAGTCATTATGATCTTAATCTCTTGAAATGACTAAGTAGTCTAAGTGTATATGAAGGAATAGCTTATGGGATGTTTCATATGTATGATACATCTTTTCTGAGTGTGAGTATGCCTTTCTTATCCTGTTCCATGCTTGGCATTGCTAACATGTGAGAGGAACATCACTAAAAGTGAGGGGCATAAGATTCTAAGTTGGTGTACTATATGTTGCATGTTTTGTATTTAATCATGTTGGCCCTATTTTGAAAAGTGAGTCAATTATAGAAGTTGTGTAGTCTTGAATGCGAATAACTCTGCATGTGTTTGATGTAAATTACTTGAGTTGATGAACCACTTAATTGTATTATCTATGCTAGTTGTTTGAGTGTGAATTTATATAGGTGATAAGTGACGATAGAATGAGTTTGTGCATGGATTTGAGGATCGTTCGAGGACGAACAATGGTTTAAGTATAGGGTAGTGATGTTGGGTATATTCTTATGCCCATTTACCATGTTTTTACCCATATTTTTCCTTGTTTTAAGTTCACAATCCTTATGAAATGTATGAATTCATGTTTTCATGTGTCTTGTGAGTTAATGAATGTGTTTAGATGTTTTGGGAAGGAAACCGAGGAAAAAGGACCCAAAAATGACTCAAGGTGTGAAAAAAAGAGTTTGCGAAAGTCAGCTTGGGGCTATGGCTGGCGTGGCGTGCCCAACACTTGTGTATCAGAGAAAATGCACTAAATTTGGTGTTGTGGATAGTGTGGGCCACCAGGAACCTCAGCTTTACAGATGACTAATTTGACTAACACCTTGGTGAGATGGATGGCGTGGAGCCCTAGAAGCATATCAGACTTAGGAAAATTTTCTAGCATTCTAGTGCTATGGTGAGAGTGGGGCACCAGAAGGATCTTCAAGATCAACAATTTTACTAACACTCTAGTGCTATAGTGAGAGTAGGGCACCAGCGGTGTTAGAAGTGCAGAAATTTGGCTAAGTTCTTGGTGCTATGGTGAAAGTGGGGTGCCAAAAGCTATTCTTCTGAGGAAATTTGACTAACTTTGTGGTGCTATACATGGGGCGGTGAGCCAGACCTTGTTG
>JACEIK010001697.1:21619-103676 GCA_018107945.1 Datura stramonium | reverse complement strand
GGGCATTTCTAGCATATCGATTATTATATCGTTCATCATTTTGAAGGTTGTAAATGTAGCTTTTGGAGGAGAGACAAGTTCTACTTAGGTTTCTTATTTTATTTCTTGTTTTACTGAGAATGAGGATCTTATCTTTGTTTTTCCGCTTGTCTATGAGTGGCTAAACGCCCGTTCTAGGATTTTGGTCATAGTTGATGGTTGAAGTTTGAAAGATTGTAGATTGTTAGTTTTGATTCTTTCATAAAGGTTGTTTATATTTACTTGTCATAATTGCTTATTCACTAGCCTAATCAACTTATGAGTAAATCTGTTGGCTTTTGGATGAACTTGAGAAAGGGAACCGAAAGGATTAATAGTAAATATAAAACAGGTATTCCAAGATCCTTTGGCCCATTGGTTGGAGGTTAGAAGTTGTTGTGGAGGATAGGGATATGCCCTTCAACCCTGTTTAGCTGATATACAAGTAGGCATAACCGTCGTTTCATGTTTCTCCTGCAATCATAGGGATATAGACATTGTGGTTCATGAGATAGTTCTTGGATGCTCAGGAGAGTGGCAAACAATAGGATAGTAACTTGCAACTAGAAAACTTAAGAGGAATCAATCTAGCGTAATCACGCCTTGAAAACTCAACCTGATACGAAAGTGCCAATTCCCTAGATTTTCATCATCATTTGAAGTAAAAAAAGTCTACAACAATCTTAGTTTTAATCAATTTTATATTTCGAGTTATAGTAGTTTAATTCTTCAAACCATTCTCCATTATATCTATTTTGTTAGAATAGAAAAATAAAATAATAACCTTATAACGATTGATCTGACAAGTCTCAGAGGGATCGATAATCGAGACTTCCAGTCCTATATTACTTGATGACCATGTGTGCTTGCGTGCACTTGGGCAACATCACACCTCGATGTCCATGTCACAATCAAATCCAACAAAGTCAGCTAAAAGTATAAATTTGTCCACTCAAACCAAGACATCTTCTAGAACTCCCACTGGTCTCTTGATAGACCGGTCCGCCATCAAAAGCCTTATTGTAGTAGGCTTGGGATTCCACAAACCTAACTTTTTGAAAATGATGAGGGGAATCAAACTGATGCTTTCACCGAGGTCACATAAATCTTTATTAAACATGCACATTCCGATGATACAAGGAATGGTAAAAGCTCTGGGGTCCTCTCTCTTGGGAGNATGATGAGGGGAATCAAACTGATGCTTTCACCGAGGTCACATAAATCTTTATTAAACATGCACATTCCGATGGTACAAGGAATGGTAAAAGCTCTGGGGTCCTCTCTCTTGGGAGCGAGATTGCTCTCCATCACAGCACTATAGTGGTGCGTCACCTCCCCTATGTTCGCATCCACAATCTTCTTATTTTTTAATAATTTCTTCATGAATTTTTCATAGCCCAACATATAAAGTAATGCATCCACCGGAGGTATGTTTATGGACAACTTGCTAAACATCTCAATGAATTTGTTAAACTTGTTGCCCTCTTACTTCTTCTCTAACCACTGAGCGTAAGGAGGTGGAATTTTAGGCTCTTGGCCTTGTGCATTTGATGCCTCCTTGCCCTTTTGCTCCACATCAACTTCCTTGGGAGCAACAGTTACTCCGTCCTCTTCAAGTACCTCTTCATTATCAGCAACACTTGGTGCTTTTTTCACCACATCTTTCACTTCATCATTTATGATTGGATCAACAGCTTGTTTGTCCTTCACACCCACATCGTCCAAAATTTTCCCACTCCTAATAACAATTACCATGCAATGACCATTCTTCTTCGGATTCGGTAAGGTGTCACTAGGAAGGGTGCCCTTCATTCGGGGATTCATTTGGGATGAAAGGTAGTTCATTTAAGCTTCCAAATGTTTAGTATAATCCAAATGATAACTCACTATTTGGGCGAGGTAATAAATCTCCCCTTTAAGCTCTCTTACCCACTGTCTATAGACTCAACCTTCTTTAGAACTCTAGACAACATTTCCTCTATCTTGGAGTTGCCAACATCACTCACTCCGGGTTGCAATTGGGGTGGCTCAACCTTAGAAGAGGGAACATATGGGTTTGAACTTCAATGGTAATGTTCTCCTTCATGGTTTTGTTCAAGGTTTCCCCATCTCTCCTTCCTATCATTCCACCCTTGATTATCCTGATTTCTCCAACCTTGATTCTCGTCACGAGGATGCCAAGGGTCTTGGTTGGCCCTATCACGACCCAAACGTACACCCAGATCATAGACATAGGACATGGAGCCCCGAGAGACCCCAAGTTGATCCATGGCATGAGCATACATCTAATTCAATCACATGAGCGGAAGATTAGCATAGAGAACGTAATCATAACATAACATAAGAGAAAACAGTACAATACTTACACAATACGGCGGAATACAAATCTTTAGTCTGACAACCCTCTAAACATGAAAGGCGGATTGATGGGACAACTCCCCAACTAAGTCAATATCCATAAACTGAAGGAATAACATAGAGTGTGAACATGTAGACCTCAGAACATAAGGACTCACCAAGTGCGCTGAGAGTAGGTCTGAATCTATCTATAGGTGAGGATGAGCCTGAGAACTAGGACCTGTATCATGAGACGATATAGCATAGAAAGTATGTAGTCAGTACGTGGAATGTACTGAGTATGCAAGGTAGGTAAAGCGGACATTTAAAACATGTATGAAGCTTATAAATGGTCATAAGAGTAGGACAACATGCTTGTATCATAAATCATTATAACATATTATACGACTCAAGGTTTTCAAAACATTCTTAACATAAACATAGTCATTATAATAATAGAATAAATTCTCTTAACTTAACTTGAGCCATCATACATAATCATAACATGCATATATCATGAGGAACAATGGGAGATTCTCTTAACCAACACACCCCATATGAGCACATATGAAGCCCGACTTGTAACCGTAGTTAGGAGGGTGTTCGTACCTTGCCAAGGGTAGAAACCATGAAGGGAGTGATCACACATGAAAAGGGCCATTTGGGCCAGGGACAAACATGAAAGGGTCCCAACATACCTATGGTGGCACGTAGTTCATGAGATCCGAGGCTTAACCCGAGCCCTGAATCTACTCGGTGTTCGATACTACTCCCCAAAAATATATAATGCTCATAATAATATATACATGAGTTCATGGGCTAGTTAAATCCTGATAATCATAAACATGCTTGAACTTACATGAACTAGCCATGACTTGAGGCCCGTGAGTCGTCCAAAAACATAATTCATGCCTAATAAAATACGTACGTACTTGTAGATCATGCATATAGTTTAAATTTCCATAAGATCATAATAAATAACATAATATATTCATGATTTAATTCATAATACATGCCGGTATTATCAAAAACATCAATGGATCAATGGATCATAAATCGGTTTATCATGGGCATGCATAATCAAGCTTAATTGATTAGAGATTTCGAAATCAGCCATACTAATATCAATTTATATCTCAAAAGATGATCAAAATCAGTAGATAATGATAGGGTTTCAAAATCACAAGACTCATAATTAAATCATTTAATTTTGTACAAATCAAATACAAAACCCCATGAGTTTTTGAGAACTTATAAGTAAAAATCATTGAGTAGGAGCATGGGTGTGGAAGGATCCACCCATAGATGACCTTACATACCCGGGATTATAAACTCCTAACCCTCCTTAAAAGCCCAAGGATGAAATTGAAGGAATTGAGGTGAAAAGCTTGAAACTCCCCTTAGATCACTTGTCAAAACCTTGCATGCATGAATGGGAGTTTATGAAGGCTTATTTTCTTAAAAATCCAGCTTTTCCAAGCCAAAACGATGTAGTTTAGGGTCTCAAAGCATAGAAAAGTTGAAAATGCCCTTAGTAAAATTTCCCTGAAAACTTCTCCAGACAGACCAACAACCGATCCAATGGGTCATTACTCGACAACACGACTCATGGCATCGAGTCGTTGGGTCCACTGCCTCATGACATATCTCAGGTCCTTCCCACAAATCGTCAGGACGAGTCGTTACATCAAACAACGGGTCATTGAATTGACCATCATCAACTCCTTGACCAATTTGACTTTCCTTTCCACGAGTCTCACCACGACTCATGGTGCCTTCCAACGAGTCGTGGTCTCAATCCGTTGCAAGCACTGGATATTTCAAACCACAAACAACGACTAGAAACAACGGACCTTCACTTCTTACCACGGACTGTGGGATACCCCGTGGGTTCCCCATCAGCCTAAGTTCAGTCCTTCCAATGACTGGTAACAATGACTCTTTATTCCTGACAACGAGTCGTTACACTGTCTGTTATCACCACTGCCTTGCTGAACTACCATACCACGACAGCTTACGACGACTCGTGGTATCCAACTACGAGTCGTTGAGTCACCCGTCCTGTGATGTTTTTGCTAGTTTTCTACACTTTTCAAATTCAACTCCCAGGTCTATTCTTAGGCCTTCGTTGGGTATTAAAATATCTCCCCCTTGGAAATATTAGTCCTCGAATGTAGGAAACAAGCATCAAACATAAACATACAATTATCATACTCAAATTCTGACTATTTTAACCGAAATTTTTATGGAATGACTACCTCTGAACCAAACCACATAGCTAAAATGATATCATGCTTCACATACACACTCAAAAGAAACTTGAACACATGAACTGAACATGAAAACTAAATGGGATCATAGAGTAGAACTGATACCTCAAGTCGGAACTGAGCCGGTAGAGAGCAAATATGGGTATCTTGCCATCATATCCGCTTTGGCTTCCCACGTAGCTCCCTCAACATGTTGATTTCTCCATAAAACCTTAACTAAAGCTACTTCTTTGTTTCTCAACTTCCGAACCTAACGATCCAAGGTTTTAACAGGAATTTCTTCATAACAGAGGTTGTCTTATACCCCAATGTTGTATACCAGGATTACCAAGGCTGGATCACCCAAACGCATTTTTCAAAAGCGACATGGAAGATGGGATGAACTGAAGATAACTCCGTTGACAAGTCCAACTCATACTCCACCTTACCAACTCTTCTCATAACCCGGTAGGGACCAACATAGCGGGGACTGAGATTCCCTTTCTTTCTAAACTGCATGACTACCTTCATGGGAGATACCTTTAGAAATACCCAGTCGTCCACATCAAACTCCAAATCTCTTTTCCTCACATCAGCATACGATTTCTAACGACTCTGAGCAGTTTTTAACTTATCCCTTATCAACTGGACCTTCACCATCACCTCGCGAACCGCATCTGGCCCTATTATATCTGTCACACCAACCTCAAACCATCCGATGGGAGATCTACACCTCTTCCATAGAGGGCCTCGAATAGTGCCATCTGGATACTAGAGTGATAACTGTTCTTATAAGCAAACTCGATCAAGGGAAAATGATCATCCCAACTACCTTTAAAATCCATAACACATGCCTTCAACATATCCTCAAGAGTTTGGATTGTTCCTTCTATCGGGCCATCCGTTTGCGGACAGAATGCTGTGCTGAGCTTAATCTGAATCCCAAGTCCCTTCTGAAAAGACTTTCAAAACTGGGAGGTAAACTGAGTACCTCGGTCTGAAATAATAGAAAAGGGCACTCCATGAATTCGAACCAACTCCCGAATATACAACTTGGCATAATCATCCGCTGAATCTGTGGTCCTGACCGGTAGGAAGTATGCAACCTTTGTTAACCTATCTACCACCAGCCAAATGGAATCATAGTGTCAGCGAGTACGAGATAGGCCTGTAATAAAATCCATATATTGCTACCCCAAGAGAAATTCGGGTGATTCGTAAAATCTTGAATGAGCACATGTAAAATCCCATATTAATCTCTTCTCACTTCCAAGAAATTAGGAATGCTAATATGCTGAAGTACTCCTCCCGGCCTTTGGTGCTTTCGACCTTCACTTGCTGACAATTTGGACACTTGGCTACAGAAACTTTGAGATATTCTTCTTCTTCATCCCACAAATAGATTTTCGCAAGTCAGTACATCTTTTTGGATCCCGGATGGATGGAATATCTATTACCATGTGCCTCATGCAATATCTGGACTCTCAAATTATCATCAACGTCAGCACATAGCTGACCTAGTATCAGGGCACCATCCCCTTTGGGAGAAAACCTCAACTTTTTACTGCATGCCACTTCCTTGACCTTCTCAATCGAATCCTCATCTTTCTTAGATTTGACATCGACACCAAGGACAATTCTGACCTATTCTACTAACAACACCGCCATCGGTCAGTCGATCAATCTCCTTTAACCTTACCAACTCAGTGGACATCTCTCACCAACTCCCTTCCTTCCCTCATCCACATAGGACACACTCTCCATAGAGATCCCTACTGAGTGCATCACCCAACCACATTACTTGCCGAATTGTTAAAGGACACTCATATGTGATCTTTAGCAACTCCAACCACCTTCTTTGCCGAAGATTGGAATCCTTTCTGGGTAGACACATATTGCAAGCTCTTGTGATCCATGACACATCCACGTGAACCCCATACAAGAAGTATTTTTCCATATCTTGATTGCAAACACCAGCATGGCCAACTCTGAATCATAGGTTGGGTAATTATTCGTGAACCTTTAGCTGCCGAGAGGCATATGCTAATCACCTTCCCATGTTGCATCAACATAAATCCCAATTTGACTCTCGAAGCATCACAATATACAACAAAGCCCTCGGTACCTCAGGTAAAGTCAATATTGGTGTTGAAGTGATGGGAGGTCTTCAATTCTTGGAAGCTTTCTCACAAGCCTCCGACCCACTTTGGAACTTGCTCTTTTTCTGGAGTCAGCCTAGTTAGAGGTGCCGCAATGAATGAGAAACGCTCAACAAACCTTCTATAGTAGCCTGCTAGGCAAGAAATCCAAATTTCTTAAGGATTCATCGATTCTAGGCCAATTCTTCACCCTTGATTTTAGAATCCACCCTTATTCCCTCACTCCACACCACATGGCCCAGAAATGCCATCGAGTCCAGCCAAATACACACTTGCTAAACTTTTCGCTACAACTAACGATCCTTGAGGGTTTGAAGCACTACTCTCAAAGAGTAACGTGCTCCTCCTCGCTGCAGAGTATATATGGATGTCATCAATGAACACAATCATGAACAGTCCAAATATTCTTGAATACTAGATTCATTAGATCCATAAAAGCTGCGGGCATTGGTTAGTCCAAATGACATAACTACAAACTCTGTGGCCATACCGGGGTCCTGCGGAGTTGTCTTTGGGATATCACTCTCCTAGATTACAGTGGTGATACCCGAGACATGGGAATCTATCTTCGAGAAACACCTAGCACCACAGGTCAAATAAATCATCAATCCTGGAAAAGAGGTACACATTTCATGGTGCTGACCTTGTCGAGATTTCCGATAATCTATACGCATTTCAAAGAGATCCATCTCCTTTTACAGAACAAATAAAACTTGATGCGCCCTATGGAGACTTGTTTGATACATTAGAAACGCTCCAACAAGTCCTTCAACTATTCGTTTAACTCTTTTAACTTAGCTAGGGCCATCTTGTAAGGAGAGGTAGAGATAGGCTGCATATCGACATTAGATCAGTCGAAATCAATTACCCCCTTTACGGAGGAACACCTAGTAAATCATCGGAAAAACATCCGGATACTTGCACACCCACTAGGCCCGGCTGAATAGTCGGGGTGCGGACTCTACATTCTTAACCCTAACTAGGTAGTACACTTCCCAACCCTTAGAGATCATCTTCCCTAGCCTTAAGATATGAAATAAACTGGCCAAGTGGTACAACGAATTACCCTTCCATTCCATAACTAACTCACCTGAGAAATCAAGAATTCCACTGCATAAGGTCCTATAATTAATCGAAGCGTAACATGCAAACAACTAATACATATCCAAAATGATTTCAAAATCATTTCATGGCCAATTCTACTAAGTCGGGGAGGTAACCTTATGCAACAACGTAATGGGGCAACCTCTATATACCCGCCTAGCTACCAAGCTTTGAATCACCAACTTGAGTAGATATGGAGAATGGTTCTAACGGAAATTTCCGGACTAACTCCAAAACTATAGCAATGCAAGGGGTCACGAAAGACAATGTAGCTCCTGGATCTAACAAACCATAAGCATCAATATGGAAGACAAATAACACACCCGTGATCACGGCAAAGCCTCCTGCTCTTGGCGAGATACCAAAGAATAAAACCTATATACAGGTGACCACCTTTCGAACTAGTGGGCACCCTCACCAGGGGTTGTGTTGCTGGAGTGGTAGGCGAGCTGCGAGGAAATCTCGATCCTATGCTCGGGTTACCACACCCAGAAACAATCGCCACGCACCGACCGAGACACTCTCCCGGGTGATTTTTGCCACATCTCGCACAAGTTGGGAAAGTGCACTCCCTGCATGCTACTATGATCCCTCGAGCTGTGCTTCTCTCACTCTGGTCTCCCCTGAATCTGGACAACGTGCTAGCCGATGATAGGACTGGGCGATGGACTGTTCTAGGAGCTGGACATGATCCACCTCGACTTGGCACGAGAAACCCGTAGCGCTGTCGATCTGGCCCTCTTGGCCTCTCTACGCCTCCTATGAGCCGACTCCATCGCTGGGCATGAAATACCATATGGGGAAAGTTGATGTCCTAGTGTATCATGGCTATCAAATGTAATCCTTGTCCAAATGTCTGCTACTCCATGCACAAAAGCGCTCACCCGAGCCGTTGATCCCGCCACCAACTGCGAAATATTTAGATAGCCGAGTGAACTCCAAGGCACACTCTTGGACTGACATGTTTCCCTGCTTCAAATTCACAAACTCAGCCGTCGTGAGCTCCTCATCTCGAGGGAAGAACCAATCCATGAACGCGGTGTGAAACTCATCCCAAACTATTGGGCCTGCACCCATTGTACTAGAACCTCTCCATTGCTTGAACCATATATGTGCTACCCCCTTGGCAGAGCTGATAGAGTCAAATCAACACATTCCCCATTATTCACCCCATAACTTGGGTGACACTTCAAAATATCCTCAATAAGTCATGTGGGTCCTCATCTACCTTCGACCACCTTGAACTCCAAGGGATCATCCTCAAGTCCCTCACCCTAGCAGCTACCCCATTCCCATTTTGTAGATAATGTACCTGATTTGATTCGACCTGAGCTATCGCCTTTGTGCCAACTTGCTCGAATCGCCGCCCTAAGCTTCGGCGTGGCGCACGCAGTACGTGCTCTCATGAGCAGTGGGCGCTGATGCTCTATCCTTGGCACCTCCCTTGATCATTACCATTACGATTCCTCGGCATTTACCCGGTGTGGAGGCATGATTATAGCGAATAACCTGAAATTAGAGGAGTAAGGGCGTTCGCCATACGACATAGATCATGAAATAAAAACATTTCCTAAACATCTTCTAGCCTCTTCGTCATAGAAGTGCGGCATGCTTAACACCCATTAAGACTCTACATAATGCAGCTTTGGACTCCTAGAGACACATAAGCCTATGGCTCACGATACCAAAGTTTTCGTGACCCAAACGTACACCCGAATCGTAGACACGGGACAAGGAACTGAGACCCCAAGTTGACCCATGGCATAGGCATACATCTAATTCAATCATATGAGCGGAAGACTTAGCATAGAAACATAATCACAACATAACATAGAGAAAACGAGTACAATGCCTCTGATATGGCGAATACAACTCTTTCATCTGATAAGCCTTTAAACTTGAAAGGAACATTGATGGGACCACTCCTAATTAATCCACCACCTAGAAACTAAAGGAATAAGTAGAGTGAACATGCCCAGCCCTCGGAACATGAGGACTCACCAAGTGCGCGCGAGTCGAATCTATCTACGGTGGATAGGCACGAGAACTAGGACCTATATCATGAGATGATACACGATAGAAAGTATGCAGTCAGTACGTGGAATGTACTGAGCATGCAAGGAAGTAAAGAGGACATTTTAAAACATGTATGAAGCTCATAAATAGTCATAAGGCGGACAACATGCTCGTATCATATATCATTATAACATATTATATGGCTCGTTTTCAAAATATTATTAACATAAACATAGTCACTTAATCATAATAGAAGAACTTCATTTAACATAGCTTGAGCCAACATAATCATAACATGCGTAAATCATGAGGAACAATGGGAGATTCTCTTAACCGACATACCCTATGAGTACACATAGGCTTGGAGCTTGTAACCGTAGTCGGAAGGGTATTTAATACCTTGCCAAGGGTAGGAACCATGAAAGGCGTGATAACACATGAAAGGGCCATTTGGGCCAGTGAAAACATGAGGTCCCCAACATGCCTTTGGTGGCACGTAGTTCATGAGATCCGGGCTTAACCTTTTCTAGAACCTACTCGGTGTTCGATACTACTTCCAAAACATATATAGTGCTCAGAATAATACATACATGAGTTCATGGGGATAGTTAATCACAATCATAAACATGGTTGAACATACATGAAGTAGCCATGACTTGAGGCCCGTGAGTCGGCCAAAAACACCATTCATAGCAATAAAATACCGCCATACTTGTAGATCATGAATATAGTTTAAATTTCCATACGATCATAATAGATAACATAATATATTCATGATTTAATTCCTGTTACATGTCGGGCTTATCAAAAACATCAATCGATCAATGGATCATAAATCGATTTATCATGGGCATGCATAATCAAGCTTAATTGATGGAAATTTCGGCTTGACCATACTAATATGGTGAGCTAAAGATGATCCAAAATAAGTAGATAATGATAGGTTTCAAAATCACAAGACCCATGATTAAAACATTTAATTTTGTACAAATCAAATACAAAGCTCCATGATTTTTGATAACTTATAAGTAAAAATCATTGAGTAGGAGCATGGGTGTGGAAGGTCATCTTAGGCGTGCATGCCCAGTGACCACTCAAATGCTTCATTTCGACTTGTTTATCTATGGGTGTGTGTACATTCTCATGTAATTCTTAGTTAAATGTGAAATTTATACTAACCAACATGATTAGTGTTGTTTTGCAGTAAAAATTTTGAAATCTAATATACATGTTGGTGAAGAGCGGTAATGGACTTGGAGACAAGGGAGAGCAGCAAAGATAAGGGCTCCGCGATGGAGCCGTGTCCACTTGTGCCATCACGGAGGCGGTCTGTCTTAGGTGAAATAATTTTGGCAATTTGCAGAGGTTCACATTACCTCCATGACGAGGGGAGGCAGTTCTCTGCGATGCACTTTCCGTGTCATGTTGAGTACAATTATCTGGAACCTCAAGTTCCAGTGAAGGTGCACGATAGCATCGTGGCACGGAGGCAAGGCTCCGCGATGCAAGTCGTGCCACGTTGAGGTGCAATTACCTGGGAGCCAATTTCCAGTGAGGGTCCGCGATACCCCCATGGCACGGAGGAGTGCTCCCATTACCTCCGTGCCACATTGCTTTTTATTCGGAAAAATTCTCAAGAGTATAAATAGCGCGCAGGTTTCTTGTTTAAACGTTCTTACTTAGTTGAGCAAGAACGTGTGTTATAAGCCGATTGAGAGGACGAAAATTCTAAGGTTCTTCTCTATCTCTTTCTACTTTTATCTCAATTGTTTGTATGAATTCTACTTATTTGATGATGTTTAATCCAAAAATGAGTAGCTAATTCACTTCTTGCTTAGGTTAAGAACAATTGTAGTGGAATGTAATTGTTGATCATTTTAGTTTTCATCTTTTCTTTAATGATTGTTCTATTAATTGTTTTTCTTGCATTAATGTTTGTAATGTTAATGTATCTAGAAATCCTATTTTGATTTTGAAAAGAAAAGAAATTGGAAAGATGAATTGGCGAGATATAGATCTTTTCTTAAATTGTAAAAATTGAGAAAGATTTACATTCGAATAGAAATATATCTAAAAGTCTTATTAGTCAATTAAAGGGAATCAGTATGTATGGCTAGAGCATGAAATTCTTTTATCACGAAATGTAGATTAGGTTCATGATTCTTAAATTGGATAGGAATCGAATGATCCAATCCATAGGAAATAATTCTTGACTAGAAACCGAAGGAAAGATTAGCGGGTGGTATTGATAAATTAATTCCTGCATGTTTCGTTTAACCTCGGCTTGCTCATTACCTGTGTTCTGACTTAAGTATAATTTTTGCCTTAGATTCTTATTACTTAGTAAACTTAACTCTCAAATATTGTTTAATTTGGTTGTCTGCATTCATAAAGATATAGTTCACTTGACCCTTAAGTTAATTAGTAACTTAGTTAGTCCACACGAGGATCGATACTTGGCTTTAATTAGGCCACTTTACTACTTGTTCGACCACGTGCACTTGCGTGTAGTTACCACAGCACCTAACAAGTTTTTGGTGCCATTGCGAGGACTGGCAATTGGTAAAATTATTTTCTTAGTGTTAGTTTACAAATTCTATATAAGTGCGACAACT
Organism: Datura stramonium; assembly: GCA_018107945.1. NCBI lineage: Eukaryota > Viridiplantae > Streptophyta > Magnoliopsida > Solanales > Solanaceae > Datura > Datura stramonium. Next base: position 91,178 of record JACEIK010001697.1, on the reverse strand, counting down.
TGGTCTTGGCCGCTCTCTTGTAGATATTGAATTCACTTTTGAACACTGTCAAGGGATAATTAGTTGGTGGATTCATATAGAGTCGGAGAGACAATTCCATCGCCAAGTAAGGAAAGCTCTAGAGAAGAAGCTGCAATTTCTAATGTAGACAATCCTAGAGCAACAACGAGAATCCACCACTTGTGATGGCGTGTTAGTGCCGAGGAAATGGCAGCAAGGCCGGTTCGCGAAGTGGCAATCCCACATGCTAACAATGTTACATCTAGTATTCGCGGACCCGAGCTAGGAGGGAGGTTTGAGCTTAAATAGAACATGGTGGTGTTGCACACCGGTAGCGGGCAGTTCACGGGTCTCCCTCATGAAGATCCCACAACAACATCTCCAAAACTTTTTGGGTAGTGACACTACATCCCCACTAAGTATGTCGACTATGTAGAGGCTTACATTATTCCCATTTTCATTATTGAGGGAAGCAAAGAGGTGGTTGAAAATTGAACCACCTAACTCTATCACCACTTGGGATGATCTTGCAGAAAGTTTTGATACGATTCTTTCCATCGGGGAAAACATCAAGACTTAAGTCAGATTCTAAGTCTTAAACAAAAGAAATTGAGAATCTATATCAAGCTTGAGAAGGTTCAAATCTATGTTGAAGTTGTCCTCACCATCACCGAGTCCAATGACGTGTTGGTGCATACTCCACGAGTTTGGAACCCCATACAAAATTTGCTAGACTCGGCAGTTGGGGGACAATCATTAGAAAAGACTTATGAGGAGCTGTATACTTTTTTGAATAGTATTTCTGGGAAATCCAGTGGAATGCGGACTCATCACGAGGAGGAACAGGGCGAGTAGTCTTTGAGGTGGATGGTTTTACGGCTATCGCTGCACGGATAGCTGTGTTGCAAAATTAACTCAACACCTTCAGCAGTATGACTTGAATCAGCACAAGCCCCGATCAATGTAATGCAGCGAGTTTAGTGTAGTATGCGGAGTAATGAACACTCGGGCGGTGTTGTGGTGCAAATCCGAGATTCGGTGAACTTTTTTGGGAACGTCCGGAGAAAATAATCATCACTTGATGGCAACAATTACAACTCAGAATTGGAGGAATCATCCCGTTTCTCTTGGGTAGTAACAGCCATCAAGGGCAGAGTTGGAATCAGGAGGTGTGCGGAGAAATCAAGGGGGCATGAAATTATCAGTCTCAATACGGAGAGCAAGCACACTCTCCACACAACAACATTGAGGATATGTTCAAAACAATGATAGCTAACAGCAATGCAGGCTAATTATGTGAGTTGGCAGCAGACTTGAAAAACCAGCAGTTAGCTACAAAGGCGTTGGAGTACCGGTTGGACAACTATTTGGAGCTCAAAACACGGCACAGAGGAGGACTACAGTGACAACGGCCCAAATCCCAAGCGAGGTCAATGCGGCGACCACAAGGAGTGGATTACAACTCATGGAGGTGGAACTAGAAAGACCACCTCAGCAATCAGGAGCAGTGGAAAAGATGGGGAACATGATGAGAGGGGAAGGAAAGAAGCGTGTTAGGAAGAAAGACCACCACCCCGTTCCTTCAAGATTAAAGAAGCACAAGGAGTAAGCTTGTTTTAAAAATTTCATGGAGGTGCTTAAACAGGTACATTAATTTGCTGGTTGATGTTTTTGCAGGGAGTGCCGAAGCCAAAGTATATCAAGGACATCATAGAAAACAAAAAAGCGGGGTTGATGAAGTATGCTACGGTGGCGCTTACCCAACGAGTGCACTTCCCGGATACGAGAACGAGGTTGCCAAAAAGCTCAGGACCCTGGGAGCTTTACAATGAAGATCACAATCGGGCAAAGCTATCCGAGCCCGCGAGACTATGTGATTTGGGAGCGAGTATAAACTTGATGCCGACATCGGTGTTCAAGAAGTTGGGGTTAGGCGGTCCTAGACCAGCTACGGTGATCTTGCGGTTAGCGAACCGTTCTTTGGCTGAATGAATGGCATTATGGAGAGGCGATACTTTGGGTAAGTGGAAACCTCATCTTCGTGGAATTTTGTCTTAGATTTTAAGCTGGATGCGGAAGTCCCATTTATTTTAGGGGCGTCTTTCTTGGAAACCAGGCGAGCATTGATTGATGTAGCGCTTGAGGTAGCTAACCATGCAGCGCATGAAAAGTGGAGGTATTGATGTGTATAGGCCATGAAGCTTCCGACATCTATGAGAGCTTTCAGCAATCAATGTGTTAAACAAAAATAATTCTTATTGTTTGATTCTCAAGATCCATTGGAAAACTTTGGTAAGGCTCCGATCATTTCGGATATAGAGATACTTATGAGATGGTGAAAATGTTGAATGAACCAAATGGTATCTCGAGGAAGCAAGACTTTCAGCCATTGATGAGGTCCACAGGAACCATTGCCAAAACCATCTATTGAGGAAGAACCAAAGCGGATTTAAAGACATTTGCCTCCCACATTTGAAGTATGTGTTTTGGGGGAAGATGACACCTTGCCAGTCATCATCTCCGCATTATTGGAGAGCACAGATAAAGGATGTATTGGTGGTTCTCAAGAGGAGGAAGAAAGCAATGGGCTAGAAAATGTGAGACATTAGGGTACCAATCAGACTTTTGAACACAGAATTTTTATGGAGGAAGGAGCAAAGCCAATTGTACAACATTAGCGGAGGTTGAATCCGATGATGAAGGATGTGGTTAGGAAGGAAGTGATCAAGTGGCTTGATGCGGGTGTGGTCTATCCCATTCCAGACAATGAATGGGTCGGCCCGTTGATGTGTCCAAAATGAAAGAGGGAAGACCGTAGGTCACCAATGAGAAGAATAGGCATTGATTCCTACACGCACAGTCACAGTCTTGTGGACTACAGAAAGCTCAATGAGCCCACAAGGAAAGATCACTATCGTATCCCATTTATTGACCGAATGTGCGACGAGGTTGGCAGGTCAAGAATATTATTGTTTCCTTGATAGGTATTGGATATAACAAAATAGCCGCCTTGCCCAGGAGGACCGGGAGAAGACTACTTTCACATGTCCTTATGGGACATATACTTTCAGGCGGATGCCATTTTGGTCTACAATGCACCGCCACATTCCCGAAATGCATGATAGTGATCTTTCATGATATGCTGGAAGATTTCGTCGGTATTTATGGATGATTTTTCTGTTTTATTAATTGTTTTCTTGTTTGAATCTTGATCGAGTGCTGGCAGTGTGAAGACTCCAACCATGTACTCAACTGGGAGAAATGTCATTTTAGTACAGGAGGGTATCGTCCTTGGCCATAAGGTGTCTTACAAGGGTTGGAAGCCCGATCGTGCAAAGATCAAGTGATTGAAAAGATACCACCACACAATGTCGGTGAAGGAGTGTTCGCGGTTTTCTCGGACATGCGAGTTCTCTGAGCGATTCATTAGAATTATCTTAAATTTCTAGACCAATATGCAGGTTGCTAGAAAAGTGAAGCTCGAGTTTGATAAGGATTGTGTCCAAAGCATTCGAGGAGTTGAAAGCAGTTGATAGAAGCACCTATCCTCATTTCTCGGATTGGGAGCAACCGTTTGAATTAATGTGTGATAGAAGTGATGTGGCTGTAGGAGTTTTATTGGGGCAACGGAGGAATAGAATTTTCATTCCATTCATTATGCAAGCAAAACACTGGACGCAACTGAGTTAATTATACACTAACAGAAAAGGAGATGCTATCATTGGTGTTACGCGTTTATTGGTCAGGTCCTACTTGGTGGGTTCACAAGTAGTGGTGTATACGGAGTCATGCGACGGTCGGTATACGTTTAACAAGAAGGATGCAAAGCCGGGCTGATTAGATGGATCTTCTTGTGCAAAGAGTTTGTTTCCTAGAGATTCCAGGACGGAAAGGAGCGAGAATCAAGTGGCAGATCACCTATCGCGATTGGAAAGCAGTCGCATGAGAAGAGTGACAGCATCGAGAGGTTTGGATGAAGCGAGATCTTGGAAATAGGGAAAATTTAAGAAATCCCACTTGGTATGCGAACCTTTGTGGAATTTTTCTAGTGAGTGGAGTCTATCCACTGGAGGCTGCAACTCGGCAAAGAAAAGTTGAGACATGATTGCGAGTATTACATTTGGGATAGGCCGTACTTGTTTAAGGAGGGACCGGATCCAGGTGATGAGAGATGCATTCTAGAAGGCAGTTACGAAGTATTGAGTTGTCACTCATCATTGTATGGAGGGCACTACGGAGGCGAGCAGACAGCGCACAGGTACCGGTCAGGTTACTTTTGGCCTACACTATTTAGAGACTCTATGGCATACGTAAAATGTGTGATAGATGTCAAAGGGCAGGCACAATTTGTGACCGAGGGAAATGCAGTGCAGCAGATATTAGAAGTGAAGTCTTTGATGTATGGGGTATAGATTTCGCTGGGCCCGTTCCCACCTTCATTTGGTAATCGTTACATCTTGGTAGCCATTTGATTATGTATCAAAGTAGGTTGAAGCAGCTTGCCCGAGGAATGACAACAAGGTGGTAACAAAATTTGTTAAAAGCACATTTTCACCATGTTCGGGACACCCCCGAAGCCATTATCAGTGATGGAGGGGCTCATTTTGTAAATGCAAGTTTCAAGAATTCGCTAGCTAAGTATGGGGTGCGCCACAAGGTAGCAAAGCATATCATCCCCAAACTAGTGGGCAGAGTGGAGAGTGTCGAGCAAATAAAGCGAATTCTATAGAGACGAGTGAATGCACAACAGGTGATTGGTCAAGCAAACTCGACGATGCGTTGTGGGCTTATAGAGCTGCGTACAAGACACCCATTGGAACTTCTCCGTATAGATTGGTCTATGGAAAGGCGTTTCATTTGCACAGTGAGCTAGAACACCGAGCTTTTTGAGGCGTGAGAAAATTAAACATGGATCCGGGCTAGCGGGAAGAAGAGGTTGATGCAACTCAGCGAACTTGATGCGTTTCGTTGGCTGTAAGTGCCAAATGCTACAAAGAAAACGAGATGACACGATAGGCATATGGTGCATCGGATCTTTAGCTGGGGCAGAAGGTATTGCTATTTAATTCAAGATTGAAGCTTTGTCCAGGTAATTAGCGGTCCAAATGGTCAGGGTCAGTTGAAGTGGTAAGAATGACCCTACTGCGAGAATTGAGTGGAGTTATGGAAAGAAGATAGAAGTGCCACGTTTTTAGTAAATGGGCAAAGATGCTTAAGCATTATTGGGGTGAGGGCGTTATTCGAGAGAAGATGTCCATCACACTAGAGGATGATTGAGCGTGAATGAAGTCGATCTGCGACGGTAAATCGGAAGGCGCTGCACGGGAGGCAACCCCGTCAATGTATTGTAATAGATGAGTAGAACTATTAGAAAAAGAGATAAAAACAAAGAAAAAGAAAAAAAATAAAAATTTGGTTTGTGTTGAAACATATGAATTCTAACCAATTTCTTGTGGTAGAATGATTTTCGGGTGGAACGGAGGGTAAAAATTCAAAGAAGCGCAGAGGAAAAAATCCCGAGATGAGAAAAATAAAATTGGCACATTACGGTGATCTGCGCGATGGCTCAGTGTCACGGAGGAGGTGCTCCGCGTTACCCTCCGTCACACGTTGCAGCCTATTCTAGATTTTTTTAAATCAGAACACTGGCGCGATGGCTCCGTGTCACCCGGAGGCAGGCTCACGTTGCCTCCGTGACACGTTGAGTGTTACTTCCGCGTGGTCAATAGGGTCACTTAGGGTAACCGCGAAAAATAACAAACCAATTTTCTTCATTTCTTCCCACTTTCCCATTCCCTCTCTGCGACCCACCCCAAATTCCCTTCTCCCCCAATGTGACACGGACCGAAGGATCGAATTCCTTCAAGTTTTCTTCAATTTCATCAAATTAAAGGTATATTCTTGAACTCTTCCTCATTTTTGCTTAAATTTTGATTCTTGAACATGTGTAGTGATTGAACCTTGCCTAAGTTAGAATTAAGCTTGAATTCATGTAAATTATGATTGATTGATGTACATAGTATCGTTGTGAGTATGAACTCAATGATTGCATGTTTTATTGAATTCTTGCGAGTGGTAGCTAGGGTTGAAGGTGAATAGGAAGAAGACTAAATTCTTTGAAATGTTGAGAAATTGGGTTGTGCATGTTGGGTGAAGTGAAAATATTGTGATTAATGTTGAATATGCTAGTAGAAGAGTTTTCAGGAGAATGAAATTGGTGAATTGCATGGGTTGTTGAAAAAAATTTGCTAGAGATGCTATGATGATGTAATGGAATCGATGAGGCGATATTTTTATTCATTGTACGAAGTCTAAGTAGAACATAGTATTTGTTCCATCGACTTATATGAAGGCACTAAGCATGTTGAATGTTAAGAATTTGAAAATAATGAATGTCTTGTCAATTGTGTTTTGATTAGACTTAAGACTAGAGTGTGAGTGACCGAATTATACTCAACCTTAGTTGTAGCTAGTTATGACTTGAATAACATTGGGATTGTATGTTTGAATGTACAGGAACAATGTCAGGCAGACAAGACAAGGGCAGGGTGCATCCACATCGAGCCGGCGAAAAGTCGAATTGGGAGCAGCCAGTTCAGCGGCACAGCTGATTGCGAGGCCAACGCCAAAAATATGGAACCGTGGGTAGTACATTGAGGAAGAAATGGTATACCAAACATAAAGAAACCAAATACTTTCGGGAGGAGCAGATAGCAAAGAGCCCAGCACGGGAATTCCCGCAGATTATTTTGACTGAGCTGGGCTTCATCTTCGAAAGAGCCCCGAAAGTGCAATCTCCATCTGATCAAAGGGAGTTCTATGCCAAGCTGGAGACCCTACGCAGTCACACCTTCAAAATCAGGGGCAGGTAGTCACTTTTGAGCCCCATCATGAATGCAATCTTAGGGCACGGGACACGAGGCATCCATGTCCTCAGGCTTTGAACATCACTCCACGCTATGCGGACATCGGACGCACCCTATGTAGAGCCCAATCGACAGCACGATAGGGTAGGCACAGAGAGGGCTACTATCAGACCGCTGCCCTACTCTCAAATGAACCGGGAGGCCCAAATTTGGTTGAAAATTGTATGTTCATGCCTGATCTCGGGGGTGCACATGGCAGATCATCACCGGATGAAGTATTGCTGGTGTATGCCTTGATGAAGGTGGGAATCATGTTGGGGCGGTGATCATCTCCGCCATGAAGAGAGCCCGACTACGCGGGGGCATAGATATAGGTTCGGTGGTTTGCTTATCATGTTCCTGAGGGCCATGATATTGAGGAGGACGCCTTGGATTACATCCCACCGGTGACGGGCGTGCCTTGGATGTTACTAAAACCAAGGCACTGAAACTACTCATGGGCAAGTGCTCACACTAGCCAAAACGACATGCTCGGGATATTGTCGGTATATGACCCGCATGTACGGGATGCAGATGTTAACATTTGTGCATTGGTGGGAGAGCCGACAACGGAGGATGGAGTACATGGAAAGTCATTTAGTTGCTAGGGTTCTATGCGAGAGTGGGGCCAACATTTGTGGAGCTCGTAGATGATGTCCCCATCAATGAGAGACATGCCGGGAAGACTCAGATGTTGTGTCATACAAGGACAGCGAGCGGAGATTCGATATGGGAGACAGAGGCAGCTGACACGATTAAGAAGTTGAATACTTGATTGATCGGGAGTTTCACCACCCAACCTTTGTGATATGTGAAATTATGTAGTCTGCTGGGCGGTGTTCGGTTTAAGTGTGGGGTAGGAGTAGTTAGGTGCTAGTTTGTTTTGTTGTTGTTTATGTTTTGTGTGTAGTGCCTTGAAAAATGTGACCCTTGTGATTTTGTGTGGTGTGTTTTGTAATTAATTTGGTGTTGTAATGAATGTTAAGCTGTTGTGTGTTGTGTTGAGTTGTTGTTAGTTGGTTGTTATGTAAATATTTTCAATTGAATATATTTTTGTTTCTATCAAAATTATCTAAATTTTTTAAATTTTTTGTTGAATTTCTTTTATGTTGGGTTTTCTCGGCCTTTGTTTTGGTGCTTTTACCGAGGATGATCATTGAACCAAAGTTGTAGATAGTGACCGTTCCCAATGATGGATGGATGACGGCCGTCTTAAAGAAATATGACCGATAGGAAGTAGTTTCTTTCTTTTCTTTCTTTTGTTTGTTTCCCAAACGTGTCGCTACTTCATGGTTCGGAATTCTTGTTATGTGTTGTACATGATATAAAGATGCAAGGTGATTCGTGGCTTATGCAAATGTGTAAACATGTTGAGATACCTAGGCCATAGAGTGCGATTTGGTGTGATCTAGGCTTAATAGTGAATTCTTGTAGTTAGCTGATTGAAGAGTCTGTGAATATGTCTTGAGTTGAGCATGTGCAATGAGTGCGAGGTGAGGTTCGATTATTCCATGCTATTGTAAGTGTCTAGAACATGCAGTGTGTGTACTAAGCAAATGAAGGATGTGTATTGTAGGAAAGGATTAACAGGCATTTCTTTGAATAAACCGAAAGTTTCTCCCTTATCATACCTACCTTGAATGTACATCTAGTTATCCCCATTGAGCCTTTAGCCTATTTTCTTTCTTTGAAGGTACAAACCGAGCTTAATCCCTTGTTTTTCATTAGCCGTAATTTGATAAAACTCTGCCGCCTCCAAGAAAAACAATTTTCCCACAGTGTAAAGGAGTGAAAATTGTGAAATGGATGGAAAGCCAAAATTGTGAAAGTTGAATAAAGGTCAAAGGTGCACTTGTTGAAATTAAAAAAAATAAAAATGTTAAAATTAAATTACATGTTTTTTTTGTTTTTTTAAAATTTAATTTTACAAAAACAAAAAGAGAAAAAATTTCAAGAATGAGAGGATGGTGGAAGAAATAATGCCACGTAATGAAGGTGGGGATCTTGAAAGCACTTAGGAAGCTAGTTGCTATTATTGGTTAGCCCAGTATTTACTAGTTCCTTAGCTTACATTACAACCTGTTAATTCCTACGTGATCTTACATCACGCGTCCTTATATTAGTGGAGTAATACACTAGAGGCAAGCGTATGGTTCTTGACATGATGCATGTGAATTCTTTGGGAGAGAGAGCGGAATCGTATTCATATACCCCTACATGTAGTGCTTCGGAAATCATATGATGGCAAATGGGGAAATTCTCTTTTGTTGTGAGGGAACATACTTGATGAGAGATTAAATTTCGTGTTGGATGTCTTGATCGGTTGGTTGCAGTTTCAGAGATCGAGAATTTGATTCTTGAGTTTAGGAGGTCTTAATGTGGTGTATTTCATTGTATTGATGAGACCATGCATGTTTCTTGATGATTTGCTATATTAAATAATCGGTATAGCTGTAGCTCGAATGGTCTAAGCCAAGTAGCTATGCATGAGTGGCAATTGCATGAGATGTGTGAGTATTGTTCGAGGACGAACAAGCTTTTAAGTGTGGGGTAAGTGATCTTGGGCAGAATTGCATGCCAAGTGATACTCAAATGCTTCATTTCGACTTGTTGCATCTATCGTTTGTACATTCTCATGTAATTCTTAGTTAAATGGCCAATTTATGCTAACCAACATGAAAGATGATTTTGTTTTTCAGGTAAAAAGGAAATTTTGGGAAGCTAATATACATGTTGGTGAAGGCAGAATGGAATTCGAAACAAGGCGTGGAAGTTGACAAGGAGAGCAGCAAAAATAAGGGCTCCGCGATGGAGTCGTGTCACGGCTGCCATCGCGGAGCGATCGCTCTTGGATGAAATAATTTTGGAAATTTCCAGTGGAGGTTCATGTTACCTCTGTGACACGGAGGCAGTGCTCACCGATGCACTCCGTGTCACGTTGAAATAAATTATATGGAACCTCAGGGTCCGGTGAGTGCCTTGTGCTGCCGTGGCATGGAAAGCCCAGCTCCCGCGTGCAAGCCGTGCCATGCTGAGGTGAAATTGTTGAGCCGACTTCCAGTGAGGTCATGATACCCCTGGCACGGAGGGAGTGCTCCGTGATACACTTCGTGCCACGTTGCTTGTTATTCTGGGAAAAATTCTCAAGAGTATAAATAGAACACTTAGGTTTTATTTCAAATATTCTGACTTGGTTGAGCAAGAACGTGGGTTACGGAACGATTGAGAGGATGAAAAATCTAGGGTTCTTCTCTATCTCTTTCTCTTTTTTATCTCAATTGTTTGTATAATTCTACTTATTTGATGATGATTTAATCCACAAATGAGTGTCTAAATTCACTTCTTGCTGAGGTTAGAACCATTGTAGTGGATTGTAATTGTTGATCATTTTAGTTTTCATCTTTTCTTCAATAGGTTTTTCTCTCAATTCTTGTTTTTTACTGCATTAATGTTTGGCCAATGTTAATGTATATCTAGAAATCCTATTTTGATTTTTAAAAAGGAAAGAAATTGGAAAGATGTGGAGTGAGTAGGATATGATCATTTCTTGTTGTAAAGTGAGAAAAGATTTACATTCGAAATAGAAATATTATCGAAAGTCTTATTAGTCAATTAAGGAATCGGGTATGTATGGCTAGAGCATGAAATTCTTTTATCACAGAAATGTAGATTATGTTTCATGATTCTTAAATTGGATAGGAATCGAAATATCCAATCCATAGGCAATAATTCTTGACTAGCAACCGAAGGAAAGATTAAGCCAATTGTATTGATAAATTAATTCCCTTCATGTTCGTTTTAACCTCGGCTGCTCATTACTATTGTTCAGACTCAAATTATAATTTTGCCTTAGATTCTTATTACTTAGTAAACTTAACTCTCAAAGATAATATTGTTTATTTGGTTATGCGCATTCATAAAGATATAGTTGCGATGCTTAAGTTAGTGCAGTAGTTAGGTCCACGAGGTATTGATACTTGGCTTTGAGTAGACACTTTACTACTTGTTCGACCATGTGCACTTGCATTGTGGTGCCACAACACCGAACAGAAGGATCCACCCATTGATGACTTTACATACCTGGGATTAAAACTCCTAATCCTCCTTAAAATCCCGAGGATGAAATCGAAGGTGGTGATAAGCTTGAAATCTCCCCTTAGATCACTTGTCAAAACCTTGCATGCATGACTGGGAGTTTAGCAAGGTTTATTTTCTTAAAACCTAGCTTTCCAAATCAAAATGACGTAGTTTCAGGGTCTCAAAGCATGAAAATTTGAAAAAGGCCCTTAATAAAATTTCCTTTAAAAGCTGCTCGGACGGACCAACGACGATCCAACGGGTCGTTGCTCGACACCAAGACTAATTGTATCGAGTCGTTGGGTACACCTCGTGACATATCTTAGGTCCTTCCCAAATCGTCGGGGATGAGTCATTACATCAAACGGCCCAGGTCATTTGAATCGATCGTCATCAACTCCTTGACCAATCGACTTTCCTTTCCCTGAGCCTCACCACGACTCGTGGTGCCTTCCCAATAGTCATGGTCTCAATCAATTGTAAGCACTATACATTTCAACCCACAAAACAATGACTAGAAACAATGTGCCGTCACATCTAACCACGGATCATGGGATGCACCGTGGTGTCCCCATCGGCCTAAGTTCGGTCCTTCCAACGACTAGTAATAATGACTCATTTGTTCTGACAATGAGTGTTACAAATCCATTATCACCACTGCTTCCCTAAACTACCATACCACGACAACTTACGATGACTCGTGGTATCCAACCACAGTCGTTGAGTCACTGTCTGTGATGTTTTTGTCGATTTTATACACTTTTCAAATTCAACTCCCTGAGTCTATTCTTGGGCCTTCCCGGGTATTACAGGCACTTGATATCCTGAACAAGAACCCCCCTTGTATACATATATTGATAATCTTCTTCATATCTTGGAGGTGACACCTCCCCTTCATATTGCATATGGACTTGGGGTGCAACTACATTTACACTCTTGTCACCATCTCCGATTCCATGCTTTGTAAGTAACTCAAGATGGGTTATCATTTTGGCCAAGGTCTCATCCTTTCTTTATCTTGTTTCTTGCTCTGCTTGCTTGATCACAAGGATGGAACTAGCACCACTTAAGGACACACCGATGTCTCTAGTGTTCCATGCTTTCGGTTGTCTTGGTCATATGGTCTAACACTACAATAGGTCAAAATCGATGAAAAGGAACTGACGTACAACGTAATCTAAAAATCGGGAAAAAATCAGTTTTGTCCGTCGGTGTTTATCATTTTAAATATTATCGAGTATTTTATTGTTAAGCCCACACTGTCCGTCGGTTTATCCCTCGGTATTTTTACGCGGATTTTTCCGCAAAATTGATAACCGACGGATGCGCTCGATTTATATTTTAAAAAAATTTAAAAACATATTAAGTGGCCAATGAACAACATTATTTTTGTTATATAAAATAATTATTTGTATAAATATAATATTTTTAAAGTATTATTTTAATTTAATTTTAAATAAACCGGCGGACAGTGTCAATGTGTCCGTCGGTTTTTTAATTAAATAGTTTGCGATCTTGACGGCGAAGCGGACTACGACACTTTGTCCATCGGTTTATTTAATACTTCGCACCCGGACAACCCTTTCTTCCCCATTTATCTCTTCTCTCTCAATCCCTCAAAAAATATTGCATGAAACCCACCCCACTAGTGAACCACCACCAAGCCCATCGTCCCTTCCTCTGGCCACCCACCCCCACCAATGAACCCATTCCCCCACCCTAATACGGACCCTGCGCCGCCTTAGCAAGGTTTGGTTTGTTATTTTCAATTAATTTTTTATTATTAGATTTTAGGTTAAATTGTTGGTTAATTATTTATCATTATTGTTAAATGATTATATTGTTAATTTTGTTGTTAGAATTGTTAGATTTCATTGGTAAATTGTTATATTTTAGGATAAATTGTTAGATTTTAGGTTAAATTTTTAGATTTTAGGTTAAATTGTTATATTTTATTGTTATTGTAATTGTTAAATTATTATATTCATGATAATGTTATTAGTTAGATTTCATTGCTAGTTGTTAGATTTTATTGTTAAGTGTTGTTAATTGTTAGATTTTGTTGTTAATGTTACTTTAAGGGTTGTAAATTAGGTTTAGTAGAAACTTTGTTAGATTGTTAGATTTCATTGTTAAATTATTAGATTTCATTTCTAGATTTTAGATTTTATTTTAAATTGTTAGAGTTGATAGATTTTGTTGTTAATGTTATTTTTAGAATTGTTAATTAGAGTTTAGTTGAAACTTTGTTATATTGTTAAATTCATTGTTAATGTTAATGTTAGGATTGTTAGGTTTTAGTTGAAATTTTGTTAGATTGTTAGATTTCGTTGAACAATTGTTGGAATTTTCATTGTGTTGAAATTTTATTTACAAGTTAAGTTAGAATTTTATAAAAATAACTAGTAACAATAACTATTAGAATTTAATAATTTTTTATTTTTTCTTAAATTTCAGTTTTTTTAATCAAATATTTAAAAGGTAATAATCTAAAGTTAATAATTATTAACATTTCATATTCATAATTCAATAATTTTAATAAATAAAGATAACTTAAAAATAAAAAAACTAAAAAAAATAAAAAAAATAAAAAAAATAAAAAATATTAATTCAATAATTTCATTAAAATTTGACTTACTTTTGGAGGATGTTTGTTTCATGATTAGTGATCATTAAATAATATAATTTAATTATCAATACAAATTAATTAATTTTAATTTATATGTGTAATCTAAAATATCTTTAATTTTTTAGATGAATCATCGTTTGTGGATGTATGATAGAACTAATGAAAATCATGGAGGCATGAAAGATGAATTTGTTGAAGGTGTTAAGAGGATTTGTCAACCATGCAATGTCGCTATACCCTTTTTCAAACCGATGGGTTGATTAGTTATTCTTGTAAACGATGCAATTGCATAGAATTTCTTAAACCTTATAATGTTGTAGTTCATCTTTATCATTACATAGGTTAGAAACCTAGATATTTTGTGGACTAATCATGGTGAGACTTAAGAGAATGGTACATTTTATAATTTGATCGATGAAAGTAGTAGGTCTGCACATGATCAAAGTAGTGTTCAACATGAGAGAGTGCATGAAATGGTTAATGATGCATTCAGAATACAATATGGAATGGAACTCGAATAATATTTCGAAGAAACTTCCAATGAAGAAGCAACACGTTTCTACGAACAACTAGAAACAGGCTAGTCGTCCACCTATGTGTAGGGAGTCCCGCATTTGAGTTGTTCGTTGCAGTTAGACTAATCACTATCAAATAAGATTTGAGGGTTCCTCAAGCTGTTATGAACTCAATAGTTTGGTGTTTGGGGAACTTGTTAACCCGAGTTAGTCTATACCTAAGAATTTCTATAAGGCAAAGAAATTGGTTTCCAAGTTAGGATTGTTGTATGATAGAATTCATTGTTGTGAAAATGGTTGCATGTTGTTCTATAAGAATGATAGCGATCTACAAAGTCGCAAGTTTTGTGGACAGCTCATTTTAAGAAGACTCCTGGTGGGAAAGATGGTTCCCGATTGAGCGATGCATTATTTACCTCTTATACTTGGTTAAAAGAGGTTGTACTGCGTCGATGAGTTTTTCTCTGCATATGAGATGGCACCGTGAGAATAGAAGGGATCCTGGTGTTATGTCTCATCCATCCCCGCTTTGGAAACATTTTGATAGAACTTATCCTTATTTTCTAGTGAACCAAGAAATTTTAGATTGAAGCATGCAGATGGTTTTACACTATTCTACATTTACCAACTGCACCCTACTCTTGTTGTACATTCCTTACTTTATATAACCTTCCACCTGAAATGACCCATGATGAGTCCCTACATATTTCTAAGTTGTGATATCGGGTCACAATCCAAAAAGTTTGATTGATGTTTATCTACAACCTTTGATAAACTAGTTAAAACAATTATGGTTTGAAGGTGTAGTGACTTATGACATATCAACTAAGGAGAATTTTATTTTGCGTTATTGTTTAATGTGGACTATAAATGATTTTCCGACGTATGGGATGTTGTCTGGTTGGATGATCGCTGGAAAATTAGCTTGCCATATTGCATGGAAATAGTAAAGCATTCACATTAGATATGTCGTAAAAATATATGATTTGATTGTCACCATCGGTTCTTGCAGTGGATCACGAGTTTAGAAAGATAAACATGCATTCCGAAGAATAAGATTGAAAATGATCTGCCACCTCCATTATTGTCACAAGTAAATTTGGGAGAGGATTTGTCACTGCCAAAGGTTACAGATGCTACACCTTGTATACTTCCTGAATATGGTGTTGGACATATTTGAACAAAATAGAGCATATTTTGGGAGTTTCATTATTGGAAGGACAACCTTCTACAACACATTCTTGACGTGATGCACATTGAAAAATTATTTTGATAATTTTTCAACACCTTGATGGATGTTAGGAGTAAGACAAAAAGTAATCCAAAGGATAGAATGGACTTAAAAGAATATTGCAGAAGAAAGGAACTAGAGCTACAAGAAAGAAACAATAATGAATTGTTAAAGCCCAAGGCGAGCTTTGCATTCACATTGGATTAAAAAGGTGAGATTTGTGAGTGGGTTAAAAATTTGAGGATGCGAGGCTATGCTTCAAATTCGAGAGCGTGCAGATATGAACGAAGAGAAGTTGTGTGCTATGAAAAGCCATGATTGGCATATTTTGCATTAAAACTTTGATTCCTATTGCATTTAACTGGCTACTTCATAGGATATGGGAAGGCCAATCGGTAAGTTTGTTCTTCAAAGATTTGTGTAGTAACACTTTTTGGGAGGATTACTTAGAAAGGATAATGAGAATATTCCTGTGATTACTACTAAGTTGGAAAATATCTTCCCATGCAGATTCTTTTATGTGATGGAACATTTACCTATTCACCTGGACATGAGAGTGCGTCTTGGAAGCCCAGATTCAATATACATAGATGTATCATTCGAAAGGTACTAAAACTATGACTTTGTACTGGCTGAATTCTTTTAAAGTTGGTTTATCCAAATTACTAACATCAAAATTTTGTACAGAACTGTTGGCAAGTGTAAAGAAGCATTGCTTACGGTCTAAGATTGAAGGATCTATGCGCCAAGCTTATCTTTGAGAAACTCTCATTTTGTTCTTACTATTTTGAGCAGCAGTGCCAACTTTAAAAACAGGCCTACCCACAATGACATTGTTGATATTGATCCAAGCTACCCGTCGATTTCAATTTTTAATCAACGAAGTCGAGGTTCTAAAAATGAACCAGACAAGGTTTGAAGTAGTATGAAATGCAATCTATTGTGACACACTTTTTGTTTAATTGCCCCAAAATACAACCATATCTTGAGTAAGTTCATACATATTATTATTGAATAATATTATTTAAATACTAATGCTTAAACTAATTTAAAAACTAATGTTATTGAATAGTTACTTTGTAGAACTTGATGGGTAGTGCCATATATACGAGTTCTCTGATTGGCTTAAAGACTATGTAAGTGATGAATATCATGTTATAAGTACAGCATAATCATTTGTTTAATAATTTTTTAAACACTATGCAGGTTCATGAAAACAACAATATTGATCATTTGCAAATTGTGGGTGATGTTTCACTCGACATTGATCCAAGTTCAGTCCAAACATAAATATTGTGTCAATGGTTTCAAGTTTCAAACAGAGGAAACTTCTAAGTATGAAAACCAATAATAGCGGAGTGTGCGGGCAAAGCGTGTACATGGTAATGGCCAAACGTGATCATTATGAGTAGCGATATAAGGATGTGGAAGTTAGGTATGTTGGATGACCGAGGAAAAAGATAATACTATTTTGGTGTAAGTGATTTGATCCATCGCACCAAAGGTATTAGGGTTAATCAACGGCATAATATAGCGAAGTTAAGCACACCGGGCAGTATAACCATTACGATCCTTTCATCATTGCACAAAATGCTAAGAAGGTATATTGTGCTCCCTTATCCTGTGAGACAAGGCTGATTGGTCGGTGGTTATAAAGACTAAGCCCGTGAGTCAAATAGAGATTGATAATGTGTTGGATGTGGTCTGCAAATGATTTGGCTTGATTTATTCATCAGCTGTGGATGTTGAGTTAGAACAAAGTTTAGAACATCATAACACATATCATAAGAAGTTTTCGATGATGATGTAATAATTGAAATTGCAAATATTGAGGACGAATCGGATAGTAATGAACCAAGTGAGGGGAGAATAATCAAATCATGATTATGAAACAAGTGATGAAGAAGAATGGGAGAATGATGGAAATGAAATAAGTGAGGAGAAATAATGGGAGAATGATGATTGGCAAGTAACGTAATTAATTCTTTTAAGTTAACTATTATATCTAATATATACTTATATTATTACTTTAATTATATTTTAAATGATATAGCTTGAATGTAGATGTCGTCGGGTGATCGAGTCAAATTAGTAAGGGTAGTAAATTGAGTAAGACGGCGGGGAAAACACATAGGAGACCAATAGATTATAATCTTTTGCCCGGTGGCCTTTCATCTACTCCACATACACATTCTTCTCCATGTCTGTCCTATGTCCCCTACGGTACTGGGCATCCAGCACATTCATCTCTGCCTCCATTTCCTACTACTTCTCACACATTCATGCCCACACACTGGCATTCGTCCACCCGAAACTCGATGTATTCATCGTCAGGTACTCCTTCCCAATTAGGTATATCCTAGCATTGTCAGCTGAAGCTTAGAGATAGAAGCTCTGATTCAGAATCACAGGGTGCTTTTACTAATCCACCCTTTACCCAGTCTTCATAGAGCATCTCCACCGACACCACCACCAACACCGAAACACCGGCAAGCTGGAGAGCCAACAACTAGGAGATATAGGCAGTCTTGGTAGACTAGTGATCATTGCTAATGGATCTTGGGTAAGTTTGATTTTATTTTTGATTTAGATTTATAATATTTAATCTTAATGTTATATTTATGACTTTACATGTTTATTGTCATTTTTACAGGTTTCATCTGGGAAAAGAGGCCGGAAATCATCTACGGGAGAGTATTCAGAGGATATATGATCGACCTTATCCGAGTTGGACTGAAATACCTCATCGGGTTCGACATGCCATGTTTAATGAGTTTAAGGTATATAAATGAATTATTATTTCATAAAATTATTCTTTGACCCGTGATTATCATATATCATCTAACACTTTTGATCCTTGATTACAGACATTATGTACATGGCTACCTCAGCACTATAAGAAGATAGCCATGAACTACGAGAGGAAGGGCATTTCAAGGATGCCAGATTATCCCTGGATGCAAGATTAAAGAACAAGAGTCCTGAATGGATGCTACCTCATCTTTTCGAGGCGCTTCAGGAATACTGGAACACGCCTGAATTTAAGGCAAAGTGTGAACAGGCGAAGAAGTATAGGAGTGAAGGAAAAGGTAGTTCATTGCACACTGGAGGTGCAAAGATCCAAGGGGAGATAATTAGAGAATTGGTAAGTAATTATTATATTTAATACTTATTTAAATTTTATTAAATCCATATACCCACCATTATTTTCTCACCCATATCCTATTCCTCTTTTCCAATCAAAAATAGAACAAGTATACACAATCCATACTTACAATTATAGATGTTTCAATTATAATTTATAGAAAATAATGAATTTATGCTAAATAAGTAATTTTAATATTAAACTAGCAACACCCAATCCATTTTAGCCCCTATCATTTACACACCCCTAGTAAGAGGTTTAGCTACTCATAAATGAAGAACAAGAGATTAAACCAATAAAGGAATCAATATCACTCATCATTAAGAAGAAAATTCAAGCTTAATTTTGTTCTTCAATGGAGGTTTTACCTTAGAAAGATGAAGAAGGTGAAGGGAAAAGCTCTCACTTCTCTCTATCTTTTTCTCTCTCTAAAATTCATTTGAAAATTGATTACTCAATGGAATTCAATGGAATAGAATATTCTATTCTTTAAAAAAGGTGTACAAAAATAGGGTAAAGTTGCTCCTCTTTTCTTGTGTTGGATGATTTTACCCCTTTGATGATGGCGTCACTTGTGCGGCACCTGCATTTCATAGGTGCACATCCGCGAGGCGCAAGTCAATTGCAGCTTTAGGCCAAAAAGTCCAGTCATGGTTCTGCATTTTCACCTGTGTTTTGCAGGTGCTGACCTACATTTCACAGGTGTTCCTTCAACTTCAAAGGAGTGTTTTCATGCATTTGTCCTGCATTTCGCAGGTGTCATCCTATGAAATGCAGGTCCTCTTCTTCCAGCGCCATACATTTTGTTCAATTTCTTTGCTTTACTTGTTTAAACTGAATACATGCAAAAATTAAAGAGAAAGGGCATAAAACCTTCCTAAATGACTTGAAAATCAAGAAAAAGCTCATGTTTAAAAGTCTAATGAGTTGGTAAATTATAACTCATCAAAGATTTAGAGACACTATTTGCATGGGCTACATGTGGATGTGTTCATGGACAATTAGAGCTTTCCATATATGTTTATTTAGAAGGACCTAAATTTGTGACAAAGAAGATGACTTGATCTTCTCAAGAACTATGATATGAGCGTTCTCTATCATCCGGGAAAGGCCAATGTAGTGACTGACGCTCTTAATAGGTTGTCCATGGGGAGTGTATATCATGTGGAATATGGAAAGAAGGAGTTGGTCAGAGATGTCCATAGGGTTGCATGCTTAGGGGTTTGCCTTACAGATTCAATAGATGGTGGTGTGATTGTTTAAAATGGTTCAGAATCTTCATTGGTGATAGAAGTTAAGGCAAAACATGATGAGGATCCTATCTTGGTTAAGTTGAAGGAAGCAGTCCAAAATCAGAATGTGGAGGTTTTCTCCCAATGAGGAGATAGTGTACTTTGATATTGGGGCCGGTTATATGTTCCAAATATGGATAGCTTGAGAGAATGGATATTGAGAGAGGCTCACACCTCTGTATATTCTATTCATCCACGTGCCACCAAGATGTACCGTGATCTACGGAAAGTCTATTGGTTGAATGGCATGAAGAAGGATATTGTAGAATTTATGGCTAAGTGTCAAAATTTCCAACAAGTTAAGGTTGAGCACTAGAGACCATGAGGTGTGAATTAGGATATTTCCTACATGGAAGTTGTTACACCCCATAAATTCTCAACATGTAGATGGCGTATTCGCATGTTGGTTAAGAGTTTTTGAATGCCATACATGCTAGGAAAAGGCCCGGGGAAAGACCGGATAAGAAATCTGTCGAACCATCGCGGAAGGAGCGGGAAAGACCGATAAGAAATCTGTCGTAACTATCGCGGAAGGAGCCGGGGCGTGAGCCCTCCGCGATGGCAACGTACACGGAGGGAGGGCCTCCGCGTTGGCTCCGTGTCATGGAGGCCCTGTCCAGGCCTGGGTATATAAGCCTCCAACTTCGGTTTTAAAGTTATATTTCATAAATTTTCTAGAAAAGTCGAGAGAGAACAGAGGAGAACGAGGTTTCTTGATAATTTTCATCCGAATATGCTGTCAAACGCGGTCCAAACTCAAATTAACTTAGATACCGAGGTATTAAGCAGCAAGGGAGCATTCCTAATGGTTTAGTTTCGTAAAATTCGGCGGCAAATCACCGTGCGACCGAGCTAAGGTAAGTGGAATTTTTCCAAATTAGTGTCAATATACTCCTAGCCCTAAAGTGAGTATTTCTCCTTCTGGACTTTCAAGAAATAGCGAGTTTCAACCTTTTTTGATAAGTCAAAGTTTGGGCCATATATATTGAAAGCAATATTTTCTTCCAGAGTTAGAATATTTAATTCTAATTGACCTATATAAGGAATGAAATTGAAGGAATAGCAGAAATACGGACCGAACTACGCCAGTTAATTAGGAACCCGGAAGCGAAGGTATGTAAAGCTAATCCCTTCGCAAGCATAATCCAAGATGTGATAGCATGATGTATAGAAGAAAGAATTCAGAGGTCGAGAATGGAGTCCAAATATGAGTTTAGCAAGCGTGTTTTGAATTTAGCAAGCATGTTTATAATGTTATGATGCATATATTCAGAATAAAAGTTAGTAAAGTAATATCGATACTGGGATATCTCGCCATTACAGCTGTCATCAGCTAGATAATATCTCTGTATATGGTATAATTCAGTATGAGAATCAAGTAAAGCAGAAAAAGAGTTCAGATTAAGAAATCAAAATACAGATAGTATTTTCGGGCTCAAAACATGCTTGTTATATGTGATTATTACTTGAGACCTGTTTGTGTTATGAGGGCACCTCTTTGAGCCCCCGCCGCCCCCGGGCTGGTAACTGTGTCGACCCACCGTGAGTGTGGGTATACGTCACTCCAAGGGAGTGGCATGTCAGTCCGGCAGAGAGGGACGAAGATGTGATGGAGCATTCCCCATACCAGGCTGATCAGCATAGCAGTAGTTTTACCCTTGTTGCTAAGGCTAGCGCTTGCGGGCATTATAGATACATACACAGTTACATTTTACAATTTACAGTACAGGAGTCCTCCTGAGATCAGACACAGTTATTTATATAGAGGCCATAGCCCGGAGGCTAGGAGACCTGTGGGGCCGGTAGAGGTGCCCGTAGTTAATAGACGAAAGGGAGTGGGACTATTTTGATGGTTTTGACCTGTAGGTGTATATATAGATTATTTGTTGGTTGGCACCTTCGGCTTATGGGGCCTCGGTATTGGTCTCCGTTTGTTATATATATGTATGTATTGTTATTTATTAGCTAATAGGACAGCAGATTCTCCACGTCGATAGGTATGAGCTCCGCTCATCCTTAGTACAGAAAAGCCTCGTTTCAGATTCTATCAGTCCAGACAAGCCCAGATATTTTCACTACTCGTAGTTTCTAGTTATGTTGTTTATATTCAGTTAAGTGACGCTGTCTTTGCATACTCGGTACCAAGTGGTACCGACGCCCGTTTGGAGCGCCGTACTTGCCTCGGGCAGTACTCATAGACGAGGAGCCGATCCCTTCTGATCCTAGCCAGCGCAGAGTCATCAGCTCCTGTCATCCGGAGCTTGATATTCAGAGGTGTAGTTCATTTTCTTTGTTGTAGCAGTACGGGCAGGTCGGGGCCCCACCCCACTCCGTCTTATCGTATTCATAGAGGCTTGCAAAGATTGTGTGGTATATATATCTCCTATGGTTAGTTGTGTCGGTCGTGGTGGGGCCGTGCGTATGTTTAGCTGTTTAGTGTTGTTGATTGTGTTGGCTGTATGGGGCCGTATTCGAGGTAGTGGTGACCTTGCCGGTCACGTAGATGTTCGTATTCACTCATATTGAGTTAGGCATAACTAGATGACATGGTGGCCTTGTCTGCCCGCATAGGTTTCCTTATATGAGTGGTGATTCTCAAGTTAGCTGATATTACAAGACAGTGGCTATAGGCCTGGGCCGGTCTGAGGTCATTTACAAACTGCTTATATAGCCCGTTGATTCCATGAATCTGAGTTAGAGCCAGCTGTGCACCAGATGTGCCTTAGTACGTAGTTCAGCAGTTCAGGGTCTCAGTAGGGCACCAAAAAGCGCCATACCTGCTAGCGGGGCGTGATAAACTTGGGTATCAGAGCGGTGTCGCATCCCAGGGAGTCTGGGTAAGTCGTGCTAAGTAGGGTCTTGTCTATGGATGTGTTGTGCACCACATACTATAGGCAGGAGGTTGCAAGGCATGATAGGATGGTTACTCTTTCTTCATATTCGGGCCAGGCTATAGAACAGTACAAGATAGGGTCGAGTTCTTAAAACTTATCATATTCTTTGTCTGGGCTGCATAAAAATGGCAGACCAGCGATACCCTACCATAGGTAGAAGGTTGATACTGCAGCAGGGGACGGCACCAGCAGGATGCCTCAGCTTCATTCAGAGTCGGCCCGATCCGAGGGCGATATAAAGGCATCATCACAACCTTCTCGCGCAGTCCCCATCTCACCAGAGCCATTCGGAACTACACCGCCTCCGATAGCTCCTGCACTTCCACATCATCCGACCAGGAAGTTCGCTATAGCAGTTGTTATGTGTTGGCACAACTGATGGCCACTCAGCGCCATCCAGTGCCACCTGTAACCGTAGAGCCATCAGGTGGATCTGGCAGTTCGAGGGTCGTGGAATTTTTGGCATTGGGTCCCCCTAGCGCTCGCTGTGGTCGATCAGGCGTAGGACCTCCTGTGGATTTCCTAGATTAGATGAAGAGAATCTTCTCAGTCATGTATGTAACACCTACAGAATCAGTTGAGATGGCAGTATTCGTTGCGAGACATAGTTGTGTTATGGTACGAGCATGGAAAGGGTCTCAAGGGAGAGATGCTGCCCCTTCGACCTCGGTCCAGCTTCTCGAAGGCCTTCCTGGACCGTTATTTGCCACGGAGATCCGACAGTTCCTGGAGCGGATCAGTTCTTGCACTTGGAACATCGGGTGAGGAGTGTACGAGAATATGTCTTACAGTTTGACTCCTTAGCCCGCTATGCTCCAGCTTTTGTGGACACTATTCCATCCAGAGTCCACCGGTCTGGCCAGGTCCGAACCTTAATACATTGAGGCATGCATGACAATTTACATTAAGGGAAGATATGGACATTTCCAAGCTGGTGCCTTTGCCTGTGACTATTGAGGGCCTTAGGCCAGCAGCAATAGGACAGTAGACAGACAAATCAAGAGCAGCACCGCAGGGATAGATCAGATGAGATACAGAGGGAGATCCAGAGAGGACCCAGCCCCTGGCTAATGATAGACCCCACCTCCACCACAACAGCAAAGAGGGGTAATAAATTTATTCATCGAGGGCAGTCGAGTCTGGTGGCAGTTCTCGAACCGTGATCTACCCCAGCAGGGAGGGTAGAAGAGCAGACACACCCCCACCCTTCCTATTTGCAGCCTCACCTCACATCGAGATTTTAAATATGGCTCGGGATGTTATATATGGCGTTAGAGGGGCACCTGATGAGATTGTCCGGCCGTGGGGAAAGGTAGCCGAGATAGCCAGGATAGGAAATCCGGGCAGGGCCACAGGCTCCAGCAGCCTCGGCAGGGGTAGGGGCTCCTCAGGTACAGCAGGTAGAGGCCGAGATAGATCAGGGAGCCTCTAGCTCAGGTAATAGGGCTCAAGCGACTTATGCATTACTGTGTGGAGACAGGACTTAGAGGAGCGCCCTGCATGGGGTAACATGTATGATGACTATTTGCTCATGCGCTGCTTATGTACAGATTGGAGCCAGGGTCCACTTTGTCCTACTTTACCCTACTTGTGGTTTGAAAGTTTAGTGTTGCACCAGAATTGTTACGTTAGCCCTTCTTTCGTATCTACACCCGTCGTTAACTCCATTATAGCTAGTAGAATTTATCGAGGGTGTACAAGAGAGGTTGTTGATCGTCGACTACAAGATCTGTGGATATAGAGATGGTTGATTTCAATGCCATTATGGGTATTGATTGTTAGTTCTGTGCTATGCCAACGTAGAATGTTGGACTCAAGACGGTCCGATCTCCACTCCTTCAGGGGAGGCAATGCGAGAATGGAAGGGGCAAGAAACTCACGCCTGTAAAAGGTGCTTAGCCTCCTACCTTCAGGCGAGGAAAATTGATAGCTACGGATGTATTTACCACCTAGTCAGGGTTTAGGATGTTCAGGTAGAGTCTCTGACACTCCAGTCTGTTCCGGTGGTGAAATGAATTCCCCGATGTGTTTCCGTGACGAGCTACCCGGTATTCCCCAGAATGGGAAATAGATTTTGCAATCGACTTGTTACCAGGCAATCAGCCCATATCAATCCTTCCGTATCGTATGGCTCCTGCAGAACTCAGAGAATTAAAGGGAGCAGTTGAAGGGATCTGTTAGATAAGGGCTTATCAAAGCCGAGTACTTCACCGTGGGTGTGCGCCTATTTGTGAGAGAAAGAAGGATGGCTCGCTCCGCATGTGTATAGATTACCGGCAGTTGAATAAAGCTACAGTAAAGAATAAGTATCCGCTTCCCTAGAATAGATGATTTGCTTGATCAAAGGCTGTGGGCCGATATTTCTCCATGATTGACTTACGATCCGGAGCATCACTGTGTTTGAGTTCGTGAAAGAGACATTCTCCTAAACGGCCTTCAGGACCTATATGGACACTTTGAATTCCTAGTTATGTCCTTTGGATTGACGAATGCCCCAGCAGTATTTATGGACCTGATGAACAAAGACCTTCGCACTCATACCTGCACTGCTCATGATAGTATTTATTGATGATATTCGTGTATTCTCGCTCTGGAGGCAGACCACCAGGCTCATACGGACAGTGCCCAGATTCTTAGGGACCGCCAGTTATATGCTAAGTTCTCCAATTGTGAATTCTCGCTGAACTCAGAGCCTCTTGGGACATATTGTGCTCTGAGCGCTTGTATACAGTTGACACACGTAAAATAGAAGCAGTCAAAACAAGGCCTAGACCTACCACTTGGACCGAAGTCCGTAGTCAGATTAGTAGGATATTACAGAAGATTGTTGAGGGATTCTCCACTATAGTGGCACTCCACTAAGCCGACGCAGAAAACAAGAGTTTCAAGTGATGTAGGCATGTGAGCAAAGTTTCCAAGAATTAAAGGACAGATTTCCAACTGCTCTAGTGTTAGCATTACCAGAAGGTACAGAGGTTTATTCAGTGTATTGTGATGCATCAGGTATTGGGTTGCTGTGTGTTGATGCAGCACGGTAGCATCGCGTAGGCTTCCAGATGCCTGAGGAAACACGAAAAGAATTACCCTACCCATGAGCTGGAGTTAACCGTAGTGATCCACGCCTTAAAGATATGGAGACATTACTTGTATGGCGTCCATGTGGATATTTTCACAGATCATAAGAGCCTACAGTATATCTTCACCAAAGGGAGTTGAATTTGCAGAAGTCACACGGTTGGAGTTATTGAAAGATTATGACGTAGACATTCTGTATCATTCGGGAAAAGCCATGTAGTAGTAGATGCTCTCAGCCGTAAATCGATGGGGAGTTTGGCGTATTTGCTGCCCGAGCAGCGGGAGTTGGTCAGAGAAATACATCAGTTAGCCAGCCTAGCCTCGTGTAAATGTAACAGAGGACAATGAACACCCGTAACACCGTTGTGTCATCATTAGTTGTAGAGGTAAAAGAATGGTAGTATGAAGATCCTGACCTGGTCTAGCTTAAGGACAGAATTCAGCAAGGGAAAGTGCCAGGGATTTTCAGATAACCGAGGATGAAGTGTCACATGTGCGGCCGCCCGGCGTTCCAAATGTTTCTTCTGTGGCTCCGCCGCGATCATGAATGAGGTATATTACGCCCACTATTCTCTTCACCCAGGCGCGACGAAAATGTACCACGATATCAAGGAAATCTACTGGTGGCCAAGTACGAAAAGAGAAATAACCGAATTTGTAGCTCAATGTCCTAACTGCCAACTGTGTAAAAGCGAACACCAAACCAAAGTGGTTTAACTCAGGACATAGTTGTGCCTCTCTGGAAATGGGAAGCAGTGAAATGGACTTTGTAGCAGGATTACCCGTACCAGACATAGACATGATTCCACTTGAGTAATAGCTGACAGACTGACGAAATTAGCCAATTTCTTTCCAGTCAGGAGTACCTTCTCGGCCGAAGAGTATGCCGAATTGTATATCAGAGAAATGGTTAGACTACACGGTGTTCCAGTATCTATTATCTCTGACAGAGAAGCACAAGCCATGCCTAGATTTTGGCAGTCATTTCAGAGAGGTCCTGGGAATGCAGATTAATTTGAGCACAGATTCACTTATGCGTTTGTGCTAGATTTTGGAGGTAGCCGGGGCGAGAATTTTCCACAATTGAGTTTGCTTATACAATAGCTATCACTCAGCTATCCAGATGACGCCCTTTGGCATTGTATGGGCAAAAATGCGTATCGCCAGTTGGCTAGTTTGAAGCGGGAGAGCCGCCGATTGGGCCGTACATTATTCAACAATGAGGGAGAAGGTAAAGCTTAATATAGAACGCCTACTGACTGCACAGAGCCACCAGAAATCGTATGTTGATGTGCGGCGTAGAGACCTGAATTTGATGAATGACTGGGTATTTCTAAAAGTATCTCCGATGAAAGGTGATGAGATTCGCAAGAAAGGTAAGCTCGCCCAAGACGGTTGGGCCTTATCAGATTCGTCGAATTTCGATAGGCCAGTGGCATATGAGTTGAACTTGCCTCCAAAATTAGAATCCGTTCACCCAGTTTTTCACGTATCTATGCTAAGGAAGTGCATCGGAGACCCATCTAGAGAGATCCTGTACCCAGATGTCCGTGTTACGGAAGAGCTGGCTCATGAAGAGGTTCCAAGAGCTATCTTAGACATGCAGGATGCATTCGTAGATTGAGAACTAAAGACATTGCATCTGTCAAGATACTGTGGCGTAACAAGAACTGAGAGGAGATGACTTGGGAGGCAGAGGAAGATATGAAAATCAGATATCCTCATTTGTTCCAAGCCTTCCAGTCGACAATGTGTTTGTTAGTATTGCTATTTTATGTAATGCCTTATAGTATATGTATAAATGAGATAATCGACTCTAGTCTTTTATGAGATGAATACTGTAGCATTGTGTGGCACCTGTATTGGACTTTTCTGCATTTCGTGTTTTGAGATAGTCCATATTACAGGGGAAAGCTCTGCCGAAATTTTCTAGAAACAAGTTGAGTAAGTTGAGAACTCCTATAAATAGAAGTTTACATTCGAGAACTAATGTTCTTAAGGGGGGGAAGAATGTGGCACCTCATAAATTAACATGTAGATGGCCTATTCGCATGTTGGTTAAGAGTTTTTGAATACCATACATGCTAGGAAAAGGCCCGAGGAAAGACTGATAAGAAATCAGTCGAACCATTGTGGAAGGAGCTTCGGGGCAGAGCCCTCCACGATGGCAACGTGCCACGGGAGGGAGGGCCTCGCGCTGCCTCCGTGTCACGGGAGGCCCTGTCCAGGACCAAGTATATAAGCCTCCAACTTCGGTTTTAAAGTTATATTTCATAAATTTTCCAGAAAAGTCGAGAGAGAACAGAGGAGAACGGAGGTTTCTTGATAATTTTCGCCTGAATACGCCGTCAAACGCGGTCCAAATTCTACTAATCCTAGATACCGAGGTATTAAGCAGCAAGGAGCATTCCTACTGGGTTTAGGTTCATAAAATTGCTGAGAATCGTCGTGCTACCGAGCTAAGGTAAGTGGAATTGCTCCAAATTAGTGTCAATATACTCCTAGCCCTAAAGTGAGTATTTCTCCTTCGACTTTCGAGAAATAGCGTTCGACCGTTTTTCAATAAGCCAAATTGGGCTATATATATATATATTGAAAGCAATATTTTCTTTCAGAATATTAGCATATTTAGTTCTAATTGACCTATATAAGGAATGCAGTTGGAAAGAATAATAGAAATACGGACTGAACTACGCCGCTAATCGGGAACTCCGAAGTGAAGGTATGTAAAGCCACTCTTCTGCGTTAGTAATCCAGTACAATAGATAGCGTGATGTATAGAAGAAAGAATTCAGATGTCGAGAATGGAGTCCAGTATGAGTTTAGCAAGCATGTTTTTTTTTTGAATTTTAGCAAGCATGTTTATAATGTTATGATGTATATATTAATAAAAGTTAGTAAAGCAATATCGAAAAGTCAGATAATATTCAGTTACAGATAGCAGACAATGATAATATCTCGTATACAGTATAATTCAGTATGAGAATCAACAATGTAAAGTGTAAAAGAGTTCAGAATAAGAAATCAGAATACAGATAGTATTTTCTTCAGTTCAACATGCTTGCTATATGTGATTACAAGCTTGTTGGAGACCTCGTTTGTGCTTGCGTGAGGGCACCCTTTGAGCGTCCGCCGCCCTCGGATTGGTAATCGTGTCGACCCACCGTGAGGGTGGGGATACGTCACCTGCTGAGTGGCATGCCGTCCGGGCAGTAGGACGAAGATGGGATGGAGCACTACCATATCGTGCTGATCAACATAGCAGTATAGCTTACCTCAAGAAGCAGGCCTGTAAGGACATGAGCATGGGCGTATTACGCTTAAGGCCATGCTTGATGTTATTTAAGTCCTCCAGGCTCAAACACAGTTATTTATATCAGAGGCCATAGGCTCGAGATGGAGACCCAAGGGGGCTAATAGAGGTGCTCGTAGTTAGACGAGTGAGTGACTTATTTTTGGATGGTTTTGACCCGGTGGTAGGGGTATATAGATTGTTTGTTGGGTTGGCACCCCCGGTCTTATGGGGTCTGGTATTGGTCCTTGCTTGTTATATATATGTATGTATATGTTATTTATTAGCTAATAGACAGTAGACGCCACGCTGGGATGTGCATGCTCCTGCCTACTTCCTCGGCATTAAAAGCCTCGTTTCAGACTTCTACTGATCTGCATAGCCTGTATATTTTCACTGTTCGTAGTTTCTAGTTATGTTGTTTATATTCATTTATGATCGCTTGTTTTTGCATACTCGTACCAGTGGTACTGACGCTCATTTGGGCCGCTACATTACTTGCCTCGCAGGTACTCAGTAGACGAGGAGCCGATCCCCGTGATGACCTTAGCCAAAGACAGAAGTCACACTCCTTTCATCCGGAGATTGATATTCTGTAGGTGTAGTTCATTTTCTTGTTGTATAGTACGGGTAGGCCGTGGCCCTGTCCCGACCGTCTTATCAGTATTCATAGAGGCTTGCATATTGTGTATATATATCTCCGTGGTTAGTTGTGTCGGTCGTGTGGGGCTTGGGGGAAGTTTATCTGTTTAGTGTTGTTGATTGTGTTGGCCGTGTGGGGCCGTATTCGATAGTAGTGGTGACCTTGCCGGGTCACGTAGATGTTTAGTATCATTATATTGAGTTAGAGATAACTAGACAAGATAGTGGCCTTGCTCTGGGCCGGCATAAGTTTCTTATATGAGTATGATTCTCGTTAATGGAGACAGCGTACAGGGCTATAGGCCTGCCGGTCGGAGGGCCGTATTTACAGCCGTTATATAGCCCTGCTGATTCCATAAATCGAAGTTAGAGCCAGCCAGGCACCAGATGTGCTTAGGCACGGTAGTCTAGCAGTTCAGGTCCTAGTAGGGCACTGTGTGCCGCCATACCCCTAAGGCGGGGCGTGGATGTATGGGAAGAGATAAACATGGACTTCATTATAGGCTTGCCTCGTACACGCGGGACAACATGATTCCATATAGGTGATTGTGGAAATAGATGACTAATTAGCACATTTCTTTCCAGTTAAGACTACAGTTTTAACCAAGGATTACACTAGACTTTTCATTCAGAGTTAGTCGTTGTATGGAATCTTGCCTAATTTATTTTGGACTCAATTTATTTTGTAGTTTTGAAGTCATGCGTCAGTAGCCTTGGCAATTAATTAAACTAGCACAACATTTCACCCACAGATAGATAGCCATGCTAAAAGGATCATTCAGACTTTAGGAGGAGTCATGTTGGTGAGATTAAGCAAATTGATTTTAAAGGTAATTGGGATGATCGCCTGCCTCTATTGAGTTTGCTTACACAATGCTACCACTCCAGCCTTAGATGGCTCCATTTGAGGCTCTTTATGGGCGGAGATGTAGATCACCTATTGGATGGTTTGAGGTAGGCTAGCCTATGCTTTGATAGGGCTAAGATCTAGTTCATGAGGCTATGGAGAACAACTCATAGTCGCTAGGAAATCCTATGAGAATGTGAGAGGGAGAGAGCTTGAGTTCACAAATGATCATTAGGTATTCAAGGAATGTATCACCCATGGAGGGGTGACGAGGTTTGTCACATGGGGAAGCTTAGTTCCTGCTATGTTGGTCCTTACAAGATTCTACAAGTGCTGGCAATGTGTCCTATGAGTTGGAGCGTCTACAGAGTTACCAATAAGAAATCGCCATGTGTGTTTGTTGGAAAAGTGCATTCACAATCCATCTCTAGTTGTACTTGTAGAGACTAGCTAGGGGGAAGGATAATAACTTATGAGGAAATTTTGATTGAGATCCTTGACTGGGTCAGGTCTATATGTTGAGAAACAAGGATGTCAATTCAATGAATGTCCTTGAGGAATCACCAGGTAGAAGGAGCTACATGGGAAGTCGAAGCAGATATGATAGAAAAGTACCCTCACCTCTTCCCTCCTAGCTCAACTTTAGCATGAGGTACTAGTTTCTTTTCAGTACTTACTCAGATTCATGTTAGTTTCATGTCCTTCAAGTTCCTTTCATGTATCAATATGCATGCATGTTTCATGAATCTAGTTCACTATATGTATCTCAGTTTAGAGTCAGTCACTCCATCAATATTCAATCTACAACACTCGCATTAGGATTGCATCTCTTTTCCTTATTTTTTCAATATTTCTTTAGTCCCTATTCGAGGATGAATATTCCAAGGGGGAAATAATGTAACACCCTGAAAGTCCTTAAGATTAGACCCCACCTTTGAGTAGAAACAAGGAGAAAAATCTAAAATTTTCCTCATAACGACTCATGTGATGAGTCGTGGCATGCACCAATGACCCATCATATGAGTCGTGGTAAGCCTTAGTAGTTTCACCTCTTAGACCACCAGTTGTGGTGTGATGGTATGACTTATGTTCATGTGTCGCTTTTTCCTTATGCAGACAACGTGTCCAGATTGAATGAGTCGAAGGACGACTTGTTATAGCAAATGATGGCCCGTTATGACTGCTATTATAGGAGGTTCATAAATTGTTCAAAATTATTTCATTAATAACGGGTGAAACAATGAACCCTATTATATAAAAAGGATGAATAGTCTAGTTTGTCCATTAGATGAAGTTTAGAGAAGATGCAGATGCAAGGCTGGTCCACCGACCACGAGTCATAGTAAGACTCGTGGTATGTGGCCAATGGGTCATTATGAGCACCCATAGGGAGAATATCATACATCCGTATAACAAATGGTCATAACGAGTCGTGGAGACAACCAATGACCAGTTGAGTAACCCATGGTGATTGGACGGGTAGATTTTTAATTCGAATTGTGAGGGTTATTTTTATGACCTCTCTACGCTTTTAACTCCTAAACAAGGTCATTTTGGGTTTTCTAAGAAGGTTATTTAAGGGTTAAGCATAGCCTAAAATCTCATTCCTATCCTAACACCATAGATCTAAAGATCAAAAGCTCTCAAGGATTCTTAAGAAGCTAGGGTACTGTCACACCCCAAAATTGGGGGAGGGTGCGACCGGCTCCCCGATACTCCGACCGGCCGGGAAGCCAACTATATAGCATCTCAGAATTATAATACTTAGGTCTTCCAGGAAACATGTCATAATCAATTGGAGTAATCATCTTTAACCATAAGGTCTCAGCTACCACAAATAAATAACTTAAATATCGATAAGGCCATGACTCAGGGCTAAACCAAGCAATGGAAAGCTGACAAGGCCACAAACTAAATTATACTATTTATACTATGTCCACAAATCCTCTAATGAGTAATTGAACTGATGGTCGGAAATAGGCTCCGACCTACCCATAACTATAACTCAAAACTCAAGCTAAAATAATTAAGCCCTAGCTCTAGGAAGAAAGGAGCATACCAACACATCCGCCGATCTCACGAACTACTCACCGTAATCGGTAATGCAAAATTTCTACCTGCACCTCGGCATGAATGCAAGTCCCCAAGCAAAAGAACGTCAGTACAAATAAAATGTAGTGGTATGTAAGGTTGAAACTGTAAATATGAGATAACAATCCTAAAATAACTGGAATCAACACATAAACATATGTGAAGCATAGAGATAACCCGGAATCTTGAAACTAAACCTCGGGAGCAATAACTCTATAATGAAATGAAAATGCAAACTAAGTAACACCAGACAGAAACTATAACTATAATGTCGGCAACCAGCCAACCATAAATCCATATATAATATTCATCCTACCGGTACCACACCAGGGTAAAATAAAATATCTTCCGCCAGTGTACTACACTGGGTAAAATAAAAATATTCCATTGGTGTGTACCACACCTAGGTAAAATAAAAATATCTCCAGCCATTGTACTACTAGGGTAAATAAAAATATTCCATCCGGTGTATCATACTGGGGTAAAATAAAAATACCAGCTGATGTACCATATCGGGGTAAAATAAAAATATCTCCAAATGGTGTACCATACCGTGGTAAAATAAAAATATGTCCAGCCGGTGTATCATACTGTGGTAAAAATAAAAATAAATCTCAATCACAATCATAAATGGAGCTGATAGGGCTCATACATAGTTTATTTGCATATTGACAACCATCAAATATGTTGACTCAGTAACGATAACATGTGTGTAGGATCTCACCACAATCCCAAATACCAAGCAATTATGCCATACACATCTAGGTCTTCATTTGAGCATTTAAATACATACATATGCTGTGAATGAATTCTAGGGAAGTTCCTAGGACTAGAATATCATAAAGACTGTGTAGACACACGTTCATGATTTTAAACATCTCCTAACAACTCTAACACGAGGAGCAAGGAGGAATAGCTTAACTTAACATTTTCTATTAACAATCTTAGCATTTATTTCATGCCTATGCTTGTTTGACTTTCATACTTTCATATCAAGAATTGTGAGCATACCTCATTTATTGCACATCATATCACATCTCAACGTAACTTAGGAACAGGAAGAAATAGCTCGCATATCACAAACTTTGAGCTCTTTTAACATGAAATGCTAGGCAACTGTCTAGGGGCTACCTTAAGATAAATAAAAGCTTATAGTCATGCTTTAGACAACATAGGAAAGGCTCGTGTGAAACTTTAAAATATATGAGGAGCTTAGGAAATCTTAGAGGCATTATAAACAGTTTAGAAACTTCCAGGAAAAAACCTTTAAAACTTGAAAAAATTAATCCAATACTTAGGACAAATAATCATGATAATTGTTTAAAGTACGACGAAGAACTTCTCTTTAACTTGAGTTACTATCTCAAAAATATTTGATTCTAATCATTTCATAAGAAGTTAACACTTAACTGGCCTTTCATCAACTTAATACAAGTTGAACATAAACAACTTTATTTGTAACTCTTTCACTAAACATCTTTTAAACAGGCAAATCTTTTATAGCCATTTGCGTACTCATCACAATCATAAATCTCTTATCATCTAAGTTAACAACCTTTAGCCTCTACTTTCTCGCATTCATCTAACTTTCTTTTCCAAAAAGGATTTGTCATTCCCTATTACAATTATTTACTCTCGTGTTCACTATTTCAACAATTTTATACGCTCTCACCTTTACCTAATTACCAACCTTATCTCTTAAACCACGCCTTCTCATATTTTAATGTCGTTCAAAGGTTCTTGAAATCAACTACTACGTAGAGCATATAACTTACATATTACCTTAAAAGGTCTAACATTTACTCTTATCTTTCCTTTGCTACTAGCTTCTTAACCTTTACACGTGGGTTAACTTCATACATATATACATCTTTATAAGAACATGCAACGTGTCTACTTAAAGACTTAAACAATTCTTAGGAGGTATAGATAATTCAAGAGCTCTAATTAACATATATAGAGATTCTCTAAAGGCAACTTGCCGCCTTAGCATGTAACTTGAATATAAGCATAAACATATATATATATATATATATATATGGTTTTGTATAACCTTTCTAACATCAAGATACTATGTATAACCTGCTCATAAATATGATTTCATAGAAATATCAATAGCTTACACATTCGAGTTCTGTTTTCCAAGTTTAACGTATTTGTTAATTAAGAAACGCATTAATTAGTCGCTTAGCTTAAGGAAGAGGGATTGGGGGAACTTCTCATGGCCCCAGGTACCCTAAAACATGGCTGTAGAGGGTAGGCAACTATTGTAAGGAAATTCCATTTCGTCACCCTCGTTAGCGCTTATTGAGTTAAAACCGACTTCAAATATTAGGTTCGTCCGTGCATCGTCATCTTTTCATGTTTACCAATTTTCTGAAACCATGATGTGAAAAACTTTGACACCACAATACATAAAATAATGTAAAGGACCAGCTCACAGTTCTCACACTGAGGGGACTTCAAACTCAATTTACAACTATGACCATATAATTGAAGGCAATTACCTTCTCTTCACTTTACATTCATGTGTTCCAACTCTTTAGCAAATACATAACTTAATGCCAAGTAATTATAACAACTGGGAAGAACCATAATATTCTACTACATAAGCTTAAGTACAGGGGAATGCCGGATTCATCCTCGGTATGAATTCGTGCTTGGTAAGAGACAAAGAGTGTCTTACATACCTTGTTCCAATGAGTTTTCCCTTAATCGCTTTCTTTCCTCCAAAAATCATGTTTAGTCTTAATCAATTCCCTGACGTTATACTCATGTAACATGTCTGGTTTGATCCAATTTCCTAGACAAAACGTCATCCCAACAGCAGCCATAACAACAATACAAAAAACATTTCAATACTTTGTTTTAACTTGTTTCCACAACCTTTAAGGGGAAAAATAAAAGGGTGAACTTACCTAGATATTTTTGTGATCACATCCCAGCATAAAAGGATTATATTTCCAGAAAAGAACAGTTGTATCAACCTCCCAAAACTGGCAGAAACTTCACCTGAAACACCAAAAATGAGCCACAAAACCAATTTTAACTTCTAGCTTTAGCTAAAGGAAATTCTTGCAAGTTTAATAGCTATAAAATGATTACCCTTTTCTTGTATTTAGTCCTCAATATGGGTATCTAGGAAGCTTAACATGGTTGCAAAAACAGCAGCTTCACTGCTCAAAGCATGGCAGAAACTTCAGCTAAACGGACATAAAAAAAAAAAACCTAGTCTAGCTTCCAATTTTCCAGATTTTGGCTAAGATTTTTTGTAAGTTTAAAGAGTAGAATCCTTACCTCCTTCCTTGAATCAAACCATTCACAAAATGTAGTATATATGAAGCTTAGTAATGCTCCTAAACTGAAGAAAAAACATCCCAAACATTCTTCCATATGCAGCAACAAGACTCATTGATGCCTCTCTTCAACTTTGCAATGATCTTCTTCACTTGGCTTGAATATTTGGTTGATGATTTGCCTTGATTTATCTTCATTCTTGTCTTTACAATATGGGTGTCCCATAAGATGGCATCTCGAATTTTAATAGGAATGATATGCTTTGAGCAGCAAACAACTTAAATAAATAGGGGTAGAGTAAGGAGGCGGTGCTTACGCCACTGCTTACCGGGGCTTCAGTAAAATGCCCCTAACTTTATTTCGAACTCGATTGATGAGCGGTTTGATGTTCTAAATACTAGACTCAAATACCTTTAATTTAATAGGTTGTAGGACTTCTAACGCATTGTAGATCCAGAGATATAGTCGTTTAAAATTGACTCTTACTTCTGTGAACTTACATACTCTTCGCTCTTCCTTTCGTACATGTTTACCTCCTCACCTAAAATCAATATCTAGCCCATACTTCTCTTAACATGACATACAAACATCAAATAATCAACAGAAAATTTCTGGCTGTAACATCTTCCCCTTAAAATCATTCGTCCTCGAATGAGGGTTATACTTGGTAGTCGTAGCTTGGCCATAATACCTTTAAATTTTCCTTGACTTTTATCGTAAATAAAAATTCCATATATTCATAACAACCTCATTTTCTCAACTCAATCTATTTATCTAGCATGAGGTAGGCATTCCTTACACCACATAATCGGTGAACTTTTCTAACCGTAAGAAAATTTATACACCACCACGGGAGTGATGATTAACTCCAATATCACCTTTCCATTCACCACTTAAGATATAGGACCTGTGTGAAGTATGTATCAAACCTGAAGCTGCTCTCTTACTGTTGCCTTTACCATGTCCTGTTACTACCGGTCTTGAAAACGAGGGCTAAAAAAAAATTAAAATCCTAATCTAGGGAAAGAAGTAGAAATTGAATATCAGCATTTGGGCGACGCTTGAATCAAATCTTCCGTCTAAGCAATAGTCATATCACTCCAGGTAGTCACCTCCAAATATTTTCAAACCAAAACATGGGGTCCTAAACCTGAAACAATTTACGGACATTATCTCCATATTTCACACCATGTCTGGAGCATATTGAGACAAGGAATTGAACTTGAGGCTATATTCATGAACACTATGATGCTCGTTCTAGGTGCAAACTAGTTAGCTCGAATCTATCGAAGTGCAAGTACTAATCCATGAAAACCTTTAAGAATTCCTCCCATTTAGTTGGAGGCACAGGCTCCATGGATCGCTCCCATCTTCAAACCATAGACAACCATATTTCGTACACTAAATGGTGCAAATTCCACTACCTCTCGGTTCGTATTCGCATAATACACAGATATGTATATCTGATCAATGAAAACCAGCGTGTCCTCATCCGGGTCTGATCTAGTAAAGATTGGAGGACGTAAGCTCAAAAACTCAAGGGCCCTCAAACTCTCAGGAGTGCTTCGGATCTTTTATCGACTCCAATCAGTCGATTTTGAATTGCCACCCCTCATTAACATCCGAAATGATTTCTCAAAATATCCCCCTCTCATACACCTTAATCCCTTTTACAGTGGCTCCGACCATAACATGAAAGAACTATGGTACGGGAAGTGGGAAACTCACTCTGACGCTCTGATCTATTTCCGAGCAGACAAGAGGACAATCAAACCCTTTTAAAATATCAAGCCGATAAATCTCGTAGCTATCCATCTTACCGATGGTGAATTCTAAACATAGGAACGATTTAAATTTCAAATATCACCAAATATCTTTGCTCTATAGCGCGACTGATTAATGAGCAAAGGAAACAACTCCTAAATTCCCCTCGTAGCCTCGATTGGCAAGGCATGGTGCATAAAATACCCATCAGAGCAAGACTCTAATAGAAACGGCTTGTGGACTCTTTAGGATCCGAATTTCGCTATGTTACCAAGTCTGGACACGCCCCAAAACTGGGTGAGGGTGCGAATGGCTCCCGATACCCGATTAACCAACGAAGCCGACTATATAGCATCTATAACTGTAATACTTCTAGCCCCTTCCACCACCTATCACAATCAACTAGTGAGTAATTATCTCGACCTAAGGTTTCAGCTACCACAAATAAATAACTAAAATGCCAATAAGGCCATTACTATGCTAAGACAAGCAATGGAAAGCCGACAAGGCCACAAACTGAATAATATTATACATACTAAGTCCACAAAGCCTATAATGAGTAAACTGAACAGATGGTCTAACAAAGGGCTCCAACCTATCCCGTGACTATAACTCAAAACTCAAGCTGAAAACTAAGCCCTAGCTCACGGAAAAAAGGAGCATACTAACACATCCGCTGATCTCACGAACCACTATCGCAACCGGTAATCCCAACCTCTACTTGCACTCCTGCGTAATGAATGCGGTGTACCTAGGTGAAGGGACGTCATTTAATGAAATGTACTCGGTATGTAAGGATGAAACTATATATATGAGATAATAATCCTATAATAACCGAATAAACACATAAACATATAAAGCATAGAGATAACCCGAATCCTAGAAACCGAAACCTGATCATAACTCTATAATAAAATGAAATGAAAATAAGTGATGCACCATAAAGAAACTATAACTATAATGCCAAAGCAACCATCCAACCATAAATCCATATACCAAATTGGCCCAAATTATGGTACCTGCATGTGGTAAAATAAAAAATAACTTCAATCTGTACCATACCAAGGTAAAATAAAAATATCTCCTGCCGATGTATCATGGGCGTAGGTAAAATAAAAATATCTCCAGTCAAGCAGTCATACTGGGTAAAATAAAATATCTCCAATCGCTGTATCATACCGGGAAAATAAAATATCTCCAACCGTATACCATATCGGGAAAATAAAATATCTTCTACCGTGTACCATACCGGGGTAAAATAAAAACTATCTCCAACTGGTGTACAATGCCAGGGAATTCATACCGAGGTAAAATAAAAATATATCTCAATCACAAT
Source organism: Datura stramonium (assembly GCA_018107945.1). Lineage (NCBI taxonomy): Eukaryota > Viridiplantae > Streptophyta > Magnoliopsida > Solanales > Solanaceae > Datura > Datura stramonium. The sequence continues at coordinate 52,146 of JACEIK010001697.1, read as the reverse complement.
CATAAATGGAATCGATAGGGCTCATACAGAGTCTATTTGTATACCGACAACCATGAAATATGTTGACTCGCAACTATAACATGTGTAGGATCTACCACGATCCCATCCAATTATGCCATACACATATAAGTCTTTAATTTACATTTAAATACATATGCTGTGAATGAATTCTAGAGAAGTTCCTATGACTGGAATATCATAAAGACTGTGTAGACACATATTCATAATTTTAAACATCTCCTAGAAATTCTAACACGAGGAGCATGGTGGAATGGCTTAACTTAACATTTTCTATTAACAATCTTAACATTTATTTCATGCTTATACTGTTTGAATTTCTGTACTGTACTTTCTTATCAATAATTGTAAGCATACCTCATTCATTGCATATCATATCACATCTCAAGGTAACTTACGAACAGGAAGATATAGCTCGTATATCACAAACTTGAGCTCTTAATATGAAAATGCTAAGCAACTGTCTAGGGGCTGCCTTTAGATAAATAAAGACTTATTGTCTTGTTTTAGACAACATAGGTGTGAAACTTTACAATATATCAGGAGCTTAGGAAAGCTTAGCGATTATAAACAGTTTAGACACTCTGTGAAAAATCCATTAAAACATGAAAAATATTCCAATACATAGGAAAAATAATCAAGCATACTATTTATAAAGTACTTACTAAGAACTTCTCAACTTGAGTTACTATCTCAAAAATATTCAATTCTAATCATTTCATACAGTTAACACTTTTACTGGCGTTTCATCAACCTAACACAAATTGAACATAAACAACTTTATTTATAACTCTTCTGCTAAACATCTTTAAAACAAAATCTTTCTTCCTTTTGCGTAACTCATTCACAATAGTAACCCCTATCATCTAAGCACGACCTTAGCCTTCAAAGTTTCTGAAATTAACTACGGATAGAGCATGTAACTCATATATTATCTTAAAAGGTCTAACATTTACTCTTATCTTTCCTTGCTACTAGCTCTCAACCTTTATAGGTGGGTTAACTTCCTTACACATATACAACTTGCAAAGAACATGCAACGTGTCTACTTAAAGCCTTAAATAATTCTCAGGAGGTCTAGATAACTCAAGAGCTCTAATAAACATATAGCGACTTTCTAAAGGCAATCCTTGTCACCTTAGTGTGTAACTTGAACGTAAGGATAAGCGCATATATATATGGTTTTATTATACCCTTCTAAAATCAAGATATTGTGTATAACCTACCCATAAAGATGGTTCCATAAAAATATCAATAGCTTACACATTCGAGTTTTTGTTTTCCAAGTTTAACACATATATCGGTTAATTAAGAACTGCATTAATTAGTCGCTTAGCTTAAGGGAGAGGGACCGGGGAACTTTCTCATGGCCCTGTACCTTAAAACATGCATATAAGGTGGTATGCAACTATTGTAAGTCAATTCCATTTTTCACCCTTGTTAGCCCTTATTCAGTTAAAACCACTCTAAATATTAGGTTCGTTTGCGCGTCATCGTCTTGCTATGTTTACCAATTTCTTTAGAAAACATGATGTGGAAAACCTTTGAAACCACAAATACATAAAATAATATAAAGGACTAGCCTGGGCGTGCCCATGTTTCGAGGCTTCGTAGTCATAATTTACAATTATGACCATAATCGAAGACAAATTGGCCCTCTTCACTTTACATTCATGTGTTCAAACTCTTTAGCAAATATATAACTTAATACCAAGTAATTATAACAACTGGGAATAACCACAATATTCTACTACATGTTTAAGTACAGGTGAATGTCAATTCATACCGGCTAATGAATTCGTGCTTGAAAACCAAGAGACAAAGAGCGCCTTACATACCTTGGTTCCAAGAAGAGTTTTCCTTAATCGCTTCTTTCCTCCAAAAACCATGTTTAGTATTATTCACCCCCGAAGTTATACTCATGTAACGATTCTGGTTTGAGCTTAATTTCCTGCATAAAACGCCATCCCAACAAAGCAAAGAATAACAACAATACAAAAACAAATATTTCAATACTTTGTTTTAACTTGTTTCCACAACCTTTAAGGGGAAAAATGAAAGGGTGAACTTACCCAGATATTTTTGTGATCACTCCCCAGCATAAAAGGAATATATTCCGAGATAAAAGCAGCTGTATCAACCTCCGAAAACTGGCAGAAACTTCACCCAAAAATGAGCCACAAAACCAACTTCAACTTCTAGCTTTAGCTAAGGAAATTCTTGCAAGTTTAAAAGCTAGAAATGGTTACCCTTTTCTTGCATTCTACTCCTACTAAGATGAAGTATCTAGGGAAGTTTAACATGGTTGCAAACACAGCAGCTTAACTGCCCAAAGCATGGCATAAACTTCAGCTAAACACATAAAAAAAAAAACAACCTAGTCTAGCTTCAAATTTTCTAGCTTTTAGCTAAGATTTTGATAAGCTCAAAGGGTAGAATCCTTCTTACCTCCTTCCTTGAATCCAACCATTAAAAAAAAAGGAGTATATATTCACCTTGTACTTCAAAAAGCGGAAGAAAAACATAATAAAACATGCTGCCAAACGCAGCACCAAGACTCACTAATGCCTCTCATTAACTTTGCAATGATCTTCTTCACTTTGATTGAATTTTTGGCTGATGATTTGCCTTGATTTATCATGGTTCTTGATTGTAAAATACATAGAGAAGTGTCCCCTAAGAAGGAAGCTCAAATTTGTATAGGAATGATAAGGGATTTGGAGCCGCAAACAACTTAATTAAATAGGAGTAGGACAGCAGGCGGTGCTTACGCCACCGCTTAACGGGGCTTCAGTAAAAGGCCTATAACTTTTTACCCGAACTCCAAATTGACGAGCGGTTTGATGTTCTCAAAACTAGACTCAAATACCTCATAATTTCCATAGGTTGTATGACTTCTAACTCATTGTTGATCGGGAGATATAGTCATTTAAAATAGACCGTTACTTGTGAACTTCACATACTCTTCACTCTTCCTTTCGTACATGCTTACCTCCTCACCTACAATCAATATACATCCCATAATTTCATTAAAATGATATAAAAACATCAAATAATCACTAAAACAAATTTTAGGGTGTAACAGGTTCATCTTCTTCAATTCTCTTAGGTCTCAAACTAGTGTCAATGACTCTTCAAGCCTAGGTATGTGGGATCATTAATGGGGAATTTCCTTCCACCTCATGTCTAATCTCAAGTTTAATTTAATGAATTCAATTCCTCATGTCTCAAATTTTAATTTAAATTAATTTTAATTAGTTCATAAAATTTAAGGATTTAATTATGTGTGTGTGTGTTATGACTTTGATTCTCTCATGATTCTATTTATGCCTTATGATACGATCACATGATTTTTATAAATAAAAAAATCTTATGATTCTCTATTTTCAAGTTAGCATAAATTACTCAATTGTGCATGAATCTCATGAAATCAAGTTTATATATCATGGCCGAATTTTCATCAATATTTTCATGGCTAGTTCATGTATGTCTAAAGTGCTTTCGAATCTATCATGTTTTTTAACTAGTCCACACAAAAATTTATGTTTTGTGTATGATTATGAGCAGTGTGTATGGTTTTGGGAGTATTATTTACTATCGAGTAGGCCGAGGTTCAAACACGCCGAGGTGTCAAAACTATGTGCCACCATAGGATGGGCAAGAGGTCCGTGCTAGTAGAGAGTGTCTCCTTTACCCCTAACTAAGGGGTGCTCGCCAGTTGAGAGTGTGTCCTCTATACTCTATTGGGCACATGAGTGATATCACGCCTTTATGGTTCTTACCCTTGGCAACACCGTCACGACCAACATAGACCCATGTAGACACGGACAAGGAGCCTAGAGACGGCCCTAATTCATGGAATGAACATACATCTAACTCAATCAATTAAAGCGGAAGACTTAACGTAATAAATATAGCGAAAGTCTGATAATATCAATTCGGAAAATAAGAACACGAATCAAGTTGAATACATTCTATTGTTTGAAAAGCCTCTAAATCCGATGAGTTGATGGGACAAGACCTCAACTAACTCTCTGTCCGAAAACTAAAAATATGCAAACATAACTGAATGAAAAGAGGGGCTCCTCGACAAATGAGGACTCACCAACATAGACTGATGCTAACTCCAAAAGATGTCTAGTGACGGGGCCGAGTCTGAGCCTGTGAGCCTGTATCATAAAAATGATACAAAGATAGAGTATGTGGTCGTAAGACGGAATGTAAATTTGTATGTAAGGTTAGTGTGTTTAAATAAGTAAAATCATTTAAAATATGCATAATATAAATATAATTAAGATAAGAATCTAAGAGTAGGGCTTGCATACTATTTTCTGAAATCATGACCTGAACATAACATAACATCATAACCGAATCGATTGGATCCAAAGTTAAAATCCTATAATCATTAAGTAAAATCAACATTGGGTCAAACCTCGCTAGAACATATAAATATATACATATATATATACATATATATATATATATATAAATATATATATCCTAAATGATAAACATGCATAATTGAAATCATGAGGAACAATGGGAGACTCGTCATTTAACCGACATACCATGATAGAGCTTATGTGGTCCCAACTATCATACTCAAGTGGGTAGAGCCATCCAAAGCCTTTCCAGGGCTAAGGACGATACCATGATATCGGAGTATCAAGGTCAAGGCCCATTATCGGGCAGGGGATAGCTCAAGGGAGGTCTCATATATGTATGATACGTAAACCTTAGTTGACGCATAATTAAGCATAGGGTAATCGACCCTAGCCTACTCGGTGCTAAACACTACTTCCAAAAACATGCATATGCTCTCCATTGTTCTTTAATGAAGCTTACTATCGTCTATTGACGAAGCTGAATAATCAAATACATATCAATTCTAAAATCATATATGTGAGCCCAGCTCATACCATACTACAAGCCGAACATAATTGGGAGTCTTAACTCCAAACCATGTGGTAAGCTAATTTGTGAAATTATGAATTCATACTTAAACATATGTGGGCATCTCCCAATACTTAAACATGCTTGAAAAATACTTAATTCGCTTGAAAATACTTTCTAATTCAGTTGAAAACATGATTACACACATGGGTAACTTGAAAATATGTTTTTCATCAATATTATCTCATCACACTTGAATATTTATCATAAATCTCAACTTTCATGAACTTCATAATTGGGCATTTTAATTTATAAAGCGTGAAAACATTATAATTGAAAATAATATAAAACTTGCCTATGAATCATAATTTAATAGTAGAAACATATCTAGATCATACCCATGTAGACAATTAGGAAATTCATGAATTTGGGTTAAAAACCCCATATGATCAACATATTGATTTTCATGAATTAGAGAGGGATTGGGCATGGGTGAACAAATTCATCCACTCATAACCCTACATAACTAGGAGGATTTGATTCTACTACTTCTTTGATTGCCCAATGAAGAACTGAAGAAAACTTGAAGGAAAATAAGTTTGATTACCTCTAGAACTTAACTCTTGCATGCATGGATAAGAATAGCCTAAATGAATTTAACCCTCTTAATAATCACTCAATATTCTTAGCTTAAAACGACGTAGTTTAAGCCTTAGGATCATAAAAATTATTAAAAAGCCCTTACTAAATTCGTAGAAAATAACTGACTACCAGTCCCCACGAGGGACCTGACGAATCGTTACCAAGGACCACGACTCGCTGCTGGTCATCGTGTACACTATCCAAAATTCATCTAGGGCTCGCCACTGGGGATCCTACAAGTCGCTACCGTTGACCGTGACTTGTGGTCACCACTTGTCACCTTCACTACCCAAAATCTCAAGTCATTAGCAAAAGACTGACCACGACTCTCATCCAATGACTCTCGTGGTCATTTCAGGGACTTAAAACTAAAAATATCAACTTAAGTAAAGCACCTCACCACGAGTCACTTCACGATTCGTGGCTCACCCCACGCAGTCACGCACGACTCATTCTCATGACCCGGTGCCAAATTTCCAGCTTTTCTCCATTTCAACTCCTAGGTCTGATCTTTGGGCTTTCGGGGTATAACAATATCTCCCCCTTGGGAACATTCATCCTCGAATGTTGGAAACCATATAGAAAATCAGTGAAATGAAATCATCATTTTCAAATACTCGATCATATAAGCTCAAACCTACGTAATGACTAACCTGCTTTAAACTACAAGTCTCAACTGACATTCGTGAATCATACATATATCCATATATGAAAGAAAAATGGGGAACATGAACTGAACATGAAATTGAATAGAGTTCTAGGGAAAATGATACCTCAAGCTGGAATTGAGCCGGTAGGGAAAAAAATATGGGTATCTAGCCATCATGTTCTGCTTTCGGCCTCCCACGTAGGCTCCCTCAAGCTGGATTCCTCCATAAAACATTGACTGAGGCTACTTCTTTGTTTCTTAGCATTCGAAACTGACGGTCCAGTATTTCCACCGGAACCTCTTCATAACTAAGACTGTCTTTCACCCCAACACCGTCGATAAAAACAAATAGAGTTGGATCCCCAAACACTTTTTTAAGCGATACATGAAAACAAGGATGCACGTCCACTTCGAGGGAAACTCCAATTCATATTTCACCTGTCAACCTCGTTTCACAATACGATAGGGACCAACATAATGGGATTGGGTTTTCCTTTCTTTCCAAATCTCATCACTCCCTTCACGGAGACACCTCAAAACACCCAATCATCCACTTCAAATTCAAGTTCCCTCCTTCTTACATCGGCATAGGATTATGGCGACTTTGAGTCCTCAGCCTCCACCTGGGTATGAGCTGAACTTTCCCCATAGCCTCATGGACTGAATCTGGTCCTATGATTGCAGCTTCACTGACTTTAAAACCAACCAATTATGATCTACATCTCCGCCTATAGAGAGCCTTAAATGGAACCATCCTAATGTTGGATTGGTAGCTGCTATTTTATGCAAACTCAATAAGAGGCAAATGGTCATGCCAACTACCCTTGAAGTCAATAACACATGCTCAACATGTCTTCGAGAGTCTGAATTGTCCTTCCGCTTGACCACCGGGCCATGGATGAAATGTCGGGATCGAGCTTGACTCGACTGTAATGTCAAGTCCCTTTTAAAACGATCTCCAAAATTGAGAGGTAAAGTTCATACCTCTGTCTAATATGATGAACAAGGGCACTCCATGAAACTGGATTAGTACTTGGATGTATACTTTTGCATAATCCTCCACTGAATAAGTGGTTTTGACCGGTAGAAAATGAGCTACTATAGTCAACCTTTCTACAACAACTCAAATGGAGTCATACTACCAACGAGTGTGAGAAAACCCATAACGAAGTCCATATTGACTTCTTCCGCACTTCCAAGTAGGGATACTGATGTCCCAAAGCACACCTCCCGATCTCTTATGTTCAACCTTCACTTGCTGGATAATTTGGGCACTTAGCTACAAATTCTGGATGTCTTTTCTTCATGCCACTCAACCAATAGACTTCTCGTAAGTCACGATACATCTTGGTGGCACCTGGATGTATTGAATACTCAGAACTTTAGCCTCATGCAACATCCAATTTCTCAAATCACCAACGTCAGGGACACATGCTTCACCCCGATATCAAGCACACCATCTCCCTTAGTAAAAGACTCCTACCTTCCGACTCAACGACTTCCTTTTAACTTTACCAAAATAGGGTCCTCTTCTTGTCTAGATTTTACATCATTCCACCAGGGATGATTGACCTGTTCTGAACGATAAAACCGCCATCGGTCTAGTAAACCAAATGAACTCCCAACCATGCGAGTCGATGCACATCCTTCACGAGCTCCTTTCTCCCCTCATCCACATGGGATACACACTCCATAGAGAGTCTACTCAGTGCGACTGCTACCTCATTGGCCTTGCCCAGATGGTAAAGGACACTCATGTCATAATCCTTGCTAAATCCAACCACCTCTTTTTGCCGAAGATTTAGGTCCTTTCTGGGTAACCACATATTGTAAACTTGTGGTCCGTAAACATCCACATGGACCCCATACAAATAGTGTCTCCAAATCTTCAATGCAAATACCACCGCTGCCACTTAAGATCATGAGTTGAGTAATTCTTTTTGTGAACCTTTAACTGTCCGAAGTGTATGCTATCACTTTACCATGTTGCATCAATACACAACCAAGGCCGATTCTAGAACCATCACAATACACCACAAACCCATCGGAACCCTCAGGTAGGGTTAATACCGGGTCTTTGAGGTAACCTGCCTCAATTCCTGAAATTCCTCTCACAGGCATCTGACCATTGGAATTTCACTTTTATTTTGGGCCAATTTGGTCAATGGTGCTGAAATGGAAGAAAAACCTCAAATAAATCTTCTCGATAGTAGCCACTAAGCCCAAAAGCACTCCGGAGCATTCGAAGGATTCACCTGTCTAGCCGGCTTCTTACAGTTCTATTTTCCGAGAGTCCACCTATATTCCTTACTTGATACTACATAGCCCAAAATTCCACTCGAGTTCAACCAAAACTCGCACTTAATGAATTTAGTATATAGTTGGCGGTCCTTGAGAATCAGAGTACCACCTTCAAATAAGTGGCATGCTCCTTCGCTCCAAGAGTATATCAGGATTTAATCAATAAACACGACCACGAACATATCCAAGTATGGATTGAACACCCCTCGTTTATCAAATCCATAAAAGGTGAAGAGAATTCGCTCGCTCGTAAGACATAACTACAAACTTATAAATGACCATGGCCGCATCCTCGAAGCCTGTCTTCGGGATGTCACTTCCGAACCCCGAATTGATGGTACTCTGATCAAAGATCTATCTTCGAGAAACACTCGGCACCTTGAAGCCGATCAAACAAACTATCAATCTTTGGAAGAGGGGTACCCATTCTTGATGGTGATCTTATTCAGTTGCCGATAATCAATATACATATAAAGAGAACGATCTTTCTTTTGGACAAACATAACTGGTGTACCCTATGGTTATTTGCTCGGTCTAATGAAACCCTTATCCTAAAGGTCCTTTAACTGCCTTTAACATTTTTAGCTCGGGCCGAGCCATTCTATAAGGAGGAGTAGATATAGCCGCGTATCGAGAAGAAGGTCAATACCAAAATCAATCTCCCACTGGGAGGAATTCCCTTGTGAGATCATCTGAGGAAGACTTATGATACTTACATACTATTGGGACTGACTGGATAGTCGGGTCTCGAATGTAGTATCCTTTAACCCTAACTATATGGTATATGTTCGGTTGTCCGGATGACTACACGCAGTCAGTGCACGTGGTCGAACAAGTAGTAAAGTGGCTCAAGTAAGCTACATCGATCCCATTGTGGACTGGACTACGGGGAAAAAATCACCTCAAGTAACAATTTACTGTAACTTTAAAAATGAAGACAACAGTGTGAAGAAAAGTTTTTATATTTTGTGAACTAATTTTTATACTAAGCTAAAATAAATATACAAGTGAATCTCGAACTATGAATGTGAGCATGCCGAGGCTAGAACGAACATGTAAAGAAATTAATTATCGATATTCATGGTTTATCTTTCCTCTGGTTGCTAGTCGAAACTTATTCCTATGGATTAAAACTTGTATTTAACCCAAATTTAAGAATCATGAACCTTCCACCTACATTTCTGTGATAAGAAGAAATTCATGTTTTAGCCATACAAAACCGATTCCACACTTGACTAATACGACTTTCGGGCATATTTCTATCCTGAAGGTAAACTACCAATTTTCCCAAACTAAGAAAAGATCATATCCTATTAATTACAACTTTCCAGTTTCGTGCTCTCTCGAGTGAAACCGGACTTTTTGGATTTACATTAACATTGGCCGATATCAATGCAAAACAAGAACAAGAATTAATAGAACAACCATGAAAGAAAAGATGGAAAAAACAGATGATCAACAATTACATTTCAATACAACTGTTCCTAACCTCAAAGAAGAAGTGAAATTAGCCACCATTTGTGGATTAAACATCGTTAAATGAGTGTAAATCATACAAACAATTGAAGGAAAGAAGAAAGGGATAAAGAAAACCCTATGAATTTTCGTCCTCTCAATTGCCTGTACCCCACGTTCTTGCTCCACCAAGTCAGAATATGTCAAAATAAACCTAATTGTGCTATTTATATTAGTAGGAATTTTTCCCGAAACGAGTAACGTGTCACGGAGTGCAACGTGGAGCATTGCCTCCGTGCCACGGCCCAAACGCAGGCTTTCTCGGAAAATGCCTAAAACTCTCGACCTTAGGCAGCACCCTGCCGCGTTGGCAGCGTGTCACGCTGCCTGGGCAGCACGATGGCAACCCCTTGTCGCGTTGTGTGTGGCTCGTGATACCTACCCCAAACGCTACCGCTGTGCCTTCTACGTAAGCTGCGCGCATGCCTTGTATTGGCGTGGCACGGCGCTGGGTGCAGCGCACGGCACAGCGTGGCACGTTGCCCGGCGCGGCCAGCCTGCCATGGCCTTCCTCCTTGCCGACTTTTGCCCGTTGCTTCCGACTTTATTCCTTTCCTTCACTCACTTCGATTTAGTACCTAAAAATCATTAAAACCTACAAAACCAGGACTAATCATGTTGGTTAGCACATATATTCACATTTATATAAAATTACATGAAAATGTATAAAATACTTAGATAAATAAGGTTACTTTAAGTTATAAAGTATCACTTGGACATGTTATTTTTGCCCGTGATCACCTACCCCACACTTAAACCTTGTTCGTCCTCGAACAACCCTTTTACATCTCATGTAAATGAAGACTCTCACATAACTAATTTAGAAAGATACTTCAAGTTACGGCTATGATGATTATTTAAGATAACAAGCTAAAAATAAAGCATGCACGATTTGATCAATGAAATGAAATACAACTATGTTAAGACTTCTAAACCTCAAGAATCGACTCTCAATATCAACAAACTCATGCAAACTAACCGATTAAGAGATCCCATATGAATTAAGGGTATCCTTGTTAAATATGTGCCTCACGGGAAAGAGAGAGTTACCCAATTTCACACGCAAAACAATTTTTACATCACAACATGTATGGGTACATGAATAGAATTTCACTCACTCTCACAAAGAATTCACATGCACCATGTAATGACCTATAAGCTTGCCCTTAGTGTTTTACTCCACTAATTTGAGGATGTAGGAATGTAAGATCAAGTAGGACTTTTTAGGTTGTAATGTACTCAGGTGTAGGTAGGTACTATTATGATCAGTAATAGTGACTATCTTCCCTAAGCACTTTCAATACATCATGCTCCTCACAGGAACTTCCCTTCCCTTACCCCCTTTTATCCTTGGTAGTTTTCTTTTTCCTCTTTTGTTCTTACTTTTAGGGCACTTCTAGCTATTAGTAAGAGTTTATAAATAATTTTTCATTCATTTGTTTTCTACTCCAATAATAATCAACCATTTACACACAAGTGCACCTTTGACCTTCAACTTTTACAGCTTCCACTTTTCTTTTCTTTTCATTCGTCTCACTTCTTTACTTTTCAGATTTTTCTTCTTTAAGCGCTTAGAGCCGGCTCAAATTCAAGGCAATGGAAAGAAATGGTTAAGCTTATGTTGCAGCTATCAAAGAATAGGTTAAGGCTCAATGGGGCTGACTAGGATTAATTTTTCAAGGTAGGTAAAATGAGGGATAAGACTTGGTTCATACAAAGAAATGCCTACATCATCTCTTACAATTCACCACTCTTCATTTCGTTTTATATAATACCACCAGGCAAGTTCTAGACAATCCACAATAGCACAGAATACTCAAAAACATTACACTCATGGCACATGCTCAATTCAAGACATTATCTGCAGACTCTTACTCAGCTAATCACAAGAATTTAAAATTAAGCTTCAATCATATCGAGTCAAATTCAAGAGCCTAAGTGTCTCAAACAAAGTTATAAACTGGCATGCTTCAATACTACACATACTTGCATCTACAATCATATATAGCACATAACAAGAACATCAAGCATCCATTAGCTACGACAGGTTCAAAACCAAAACCTATTGACTAATTTTCCTCAAGACGGCCGTCATCCATCCATCAGCCGAGTCACCCTAACTACGACTTCGGTTCAATGGGACTCTTCGTAAAAGAACGAAAACAAACTCCGAGAAACCTAAATGATAAAAATAATTAACGAATTTTTTAAAATATCGATACTCTGACAAAAACTATTTACACACTAGTAACAACATTCAATAGCACGACCGATTCAACATGATATTTGCAATAATGAACATACACACGCACAATGGAAACATACACACAAACAGCACAGGGTCACAATTTTTTCGAACGCAACAACAGAACATGCGATTACATACAATCAAGACAGAAACCAGCACCACCTACTACTCCCCACCCCACTTAAAACCGAACACTCGTCCCCAAGTGTTCAAACAGCCACAAAACACAAAAGTGGGGTGGTGAAACTCCCGATCAATCAAAGTATTCCACTTCTCCACGTGCTGCCGCCTCGCTCCCATGTCTCCCCTGCCGTCCTCCTCCGACTCAACGCCGGAATCCTCGCGACGTGTCTTCTCATCTGTGGGGACATCAGGGTCATCCACGGGCTCTTACAAAAACTGGGCCCACACGATATAGAGCCTTGGCGTTTTCACCGAAAAGGGTAATTTGGTAGGCCGAGCTGCCACAGCTCATCCTACGATGCCGGTCTCCCGCCTATGCGCAGCTGGAGCATCTCCATCCCGAACATGTAGCTATGTATCGATCATCCCGAGCATGTCGCTCGATTAGTGTAAGAATCCAGCTCCGTGAGTGGTGTCGGGTGCCTTGGTCTTTGTGACGTCTTTGGCACGCCTCTCCATCTGGGCGGATATAGTCCAGGTCTTCTTCCTCCACATCCAAGCCCTCGTGAACGTGGTCAGCAGACCGCCAAAACCTGCACTCGTGCCCTTGATGCAAGGGTTTCTCTTCATGGCGGATAAGATTACCGCCTCTGACATTTATCTCCAAATTCTCCATCAGGGCATACACCAGGCATACGCGATCCCGGGTGACATCTGCCATGTGCACCGCCGGAATCAAACAGGAACAAACCATCTTCAGCGATCCCGGCTTCCCGTTCATCCGTGAGTAGGGCAATGTCTCGATGGTAGCCCTCCTTATGCCTCGCCCAGCTGGTGCTGTCGAACGGGTTCCACAATGTGCGTCTGATATCCGCATATGGTGTAGTGATATTCAGCTGCCGGGAGTACATGGGCGTCTGTGTCCTGCGCCCCTAATATGGCATTCAGGTGGGTGAGGCTCAAAGGTGACAACCCGCCCTCTTATCTGACGGTGTGACTGCGTAGTGTCGGGTTCCACTTGGCGTAGGAACTCCTGAATCAAGTGCAGATTGGACTCCTTGGGCTCTTCAAAGATGAAGTGCAGTCCGGCAGTGTCAATACGCTGTACAATTCTGGGGAATTCATGCGCAAGTGGCTCCCTTGCAATGCGCTCCTCAGGGAAGTATTTGGTCTCTTTGTGTTTGGCATACCATTTCTTCCCCTTCGTCAGTCACCCATCGGGTTCCGTATTGGCGGCGTTGGCCGCGTGGAACTGCTGGTACTGCTGGGACTGCTGTTCCCAGTCTCATCCTCTTTCTACCGCGCCCGATGTAGATACGCCCCTTTCCTTTGTCTAGCCGCTTGCCATTGTTCCCGCTAAATAAGGCAGACAGTCCCAATGTCAGTCAAATTAAAATTAGCTTCGACTAAGGTTGGGTTAGGCTAGGCCACCCCACACTTAGTTTTCATCCACAATTACAGTATCACGGCAAGATCATCCTTATTTTATTATTTACATAAAAACAAGAAACCAAAACAACAAAACAACGAAATGCCTCGCATTCAGCGGATCTGACAGTGTAACCTCTATGTACTACTCAGACTTCGTACAGCTAATCCCAACATTACCATCGATCACATTTCATCACATAGCACTTAGCTTAAAAAAATTCTATCAACTCAACCTAAGCAATTCCCAATTTCTATGTGATTTGATAATTTCATGCAATTTCAACACTCTTGTTCCCCTGAAAATTCATCGCTTCTTTAGCATAATAATGTTAAGCATAATACAATTCACCTCACCTAACATGTGACAACCCAACAATTTTCACATTTCAACCTCAATTCAATTTCTTCCTATTCACAACCCAACCCTAGCTACAATTTCACAACAAAATTCGATCAAGCATATAATTATCGCGTTCATATAATCACAACGATCCTACGAACATCAATCAACACAACTTAAATGAATTTAAGCTCCATTTATACTTAGTGTAAGGGTTACTTCTATCATGCTTGAAATCGAGAAATTTAGCAAAAATTGAGGTTGGTTCCTAAGAACATACCTTTAACTGGGATGAACTTGAAGAAAATTGAAGAAAACTGTGCCTAAGTCCGTGCCATACGTTGGGGAAGGGGGGAAATTTTTGGTGTTTGTCGCTGGAGGGGGATGGGGAATGGGAAGAAATGAGGAAATTTTAGTGTTAAAAGGGGGATTTTCACGCCGGTCACCCGGTGATTCGTGACCTGACGCGAATAATACCTCAACGTGTCACGGAGCAACGCGGAGCATCACCCCTGTGACACGGAAGAGTCAAGGCCAAAGATTCTGGAATTTCTTAAAAATTCCGTATCGAAGCTTCAACGCGTCACTGGGAGGCAACGTGGAGGCCCTCCTCCGTCACACGGAGCCAACGCGCAGGCTCACTGTTTTGCCACCTTAAAATTTTTATTCTCACTCGATTTTCCTTTGCGATCCTTTGTAATTTTTGCCCTCCGTTCAACCTGGAAATTCATCTCACAATACGAAATCTAGAATTCATAGGCTTCAAACAGACACAAGAATATTTATTGATTTTTATTTTTTATTTTTATTTTTTATTTTATTTTATTTTTCATTATTTTTCACACGCGTCACATTCTCACCACAAATTAAGCACAAGAATTTTTAAAATTTTCCTCACCCCACACTTGCATCATGTTATGTCCCCATAGCATCAACTTACCATTTAAAAATGGTGAGAAATACCCTGAGCGCCTTTAGGCCTAGCCAACAGCATGCTTTCGTTCAAAGTTGCACAAGTGGGTGTTCAACCTCACACTTTTCTCTTTCACGCTTGTTAGCTTCCTCCTTCACGGGTACTCACTTCCTCCATCTCAGTTTTCAACTTTCCACCAAAATAACAAAAAATGAAAAATAAAATAAAATCAACTCTAATGCAAGAAATGAAAATGGCACCCTTGCTGCCTCCCCAAGCAACGTTTAATTCTTACGTCGTGGCACGACGTATCAAGTTTCACCGCTTTTTCTCCAATTCTTGAGGATATGAAATTCACCCCTAATTTCTTCTCTAATTTCCTTATGCTCCCGGGTGGTGGTGAAAATTGTCGTGACCAAGCATTAGATGTCGCCTTTGACGTTTATTGGTCCTTAAGTAAGTGAAGTCGTTTTGGCTATTGGACTTAGCAACTTTCAGAATATATGGGCTTATCCTCCTCGACATTTATAAGCCTGGAAGACTCCATTTCTATAGTCACCCAAACTCAAAGTAGAAAATGCTTCGAGTGGGGTCCAAATGCACCTTGGTTCCGAAACTGAAATGCAATTGACCTCCTTACTTGTATACCTTCTCCAACGCATCAACATCTATCTCTCCAGTAGTGCCAAATGGGGTATATCATCTCTTCTCCCCCGAACGAATTTTCTATAAGTATGAGCTCATCACGGTCACTCAAGAGGTTCCAAATGGGCTTCATCTGAAAATTCACCCTGTCTTCCCTCTTGCATTCCTCTGGCTATCGCCTACAACTGTCACCTGCAAATGATCACAAGTTTCAGCCTCAGCACCAATCCTCCGTGGAATTTAACGCCATCCTTTTAGAGCCTCCGCATTCTCCTCTCCCGGCTTTCAATGTTGCCATTGCCTCCTTCCATTGCTTCTTGATTGCTCAAGGAGTTGTTTCAGCATGTCTTCTATTCGGTCTTGGCGTCCCAAGTCCTCATTTTCAGCATGCCTATATTCATCAAAAACAATAGAAGGATCATGTAGGGGGCTCGGGGAGGGGAGTAGCAAACATTCCTCGACAACCAACCCAATGGGCCATCTTGACCACCACATATGTTGCACGTGTTACAATGTTGCCACCAGTGGTGTCCTCCGAAATTCAGAATAGGTTCGTCAAAATATGAGTATTCACCATTTAAACCATTTGTGTTCCACGATGTCATGATAAGAAGGGTATCCGAAAAGAAAAAATCAAAAGAATTTAAAAAGAAAATCAAGACTATGTTGTCAACACTATATAGAATTCGTTAACTAACACTTAAGAAAATTTTACCACCAAGGGGTCCCCGACAACGGTGCCAAAAACTTGTCTGGTGTCTGGATGACTACACGCAAGTGCACGTGGTCGAACAAGTAGTAAGTGGCTCAAGTAAGCCAAGTATCGATCCCACAAAAATGGACTGACTACGGGGAAAAATCACCTCAAGTGTCAATTTACCGTAACTCTAAAATGAAGACAACAGTGTGAAGAAAAGTTTTTATATTTTGTGAACTAATTTTATACTTAGCTAAAATAAATATACAAGTGAGTCTGAACTATGAATGTGAGCATGCTGAGGCTAGAACTAACATGTAAAGAAATTAATTATCGATACAAATATGGTTTATCTTTCTCCGGGTTGCTAGTCGGAACTTATGCCTATGGGATAAAACTCTCGTATTTAACCTAACTTAAGAATCATGAACCTTCCGCCCACATTTCGTGATAAGAAGAAATTCCATGTTCTAGCCATACAAAACCGATTCCACACTTGACTAATAATGACCTTCTTGTGGGAGCTTAACTCAAGGTAAATCAATTCTCAATTTTCCCAAACAAAGAACAGATCATATCCTATTAATTCACAACTTTTCGATTTGCCTTCGAAAAGTGAAACCGGACTTTTTTGGATTTACATTAACATTGGCCAGATATCAATGCAGTAAGAACAAGAATTAATAGAACAACCATGAAAGAAAAGATGGAAAAACTAGATGATCAACAATTACATTTCAATACAATTGTTCTTAACCTCAGCAAGAGTGAAATTAGCCACTCATTTGTGGATTAAACATCGTTAAATGAGTGTAAATCATACAAACAATTGAAGGAAAGAAGAAAGGGATAGAGAAAACCCTAAGAATTTTCGTCCTCTCAACTGCCTGTACCCCACGTTCTTGCTCCACCAAGTCAGAATATGTCAAAATAAACCTAAGTGTGCTATTTATATTAGTAGGAATTTTTTTCGGAACAACAAGCAACGTGTCACGGAGTGCAACGCGGAGCATTGCCTCCGTGCCACGGCCCAAACGCGGAAGCTTTCTGGAAAATGCCCAAAACTCGACCTTAGGCAGCACCCTGCAGCGTTGGCAGCGTGTCACGCTGCCTGGGCAGCGCGATGGCAACCCCTTGTCGCGCAGGTGGCCTGCCGTGACACGGCCCAAACGCGCTGCTGCTGTGCCTTCTTGCTGCGTTGCGCGCATGCCTGGTATTGGCGTGGCACGACGCTGGGCGCGGCGCATGCACAGCGTGGCACGCTGCCTGGTGTGGCCAGCCTTGCCATGGCCTTCTCCTTGCCAACTTTCTCCCGTTGCTTCCGACTCCATTCCTTTCCTTCACCAATTTCTGATTTAGTACCTAAAAATCATTAAAACGTACAAAACAAGGACTAATCATGTTGGTTAGCACATATATTCACATTTATATAAAATTACATGAAAATGTATAAAATACTTAGAGAAACAAGGTTAATTTAAGTTATAAAGTATCACTTGGACATGCTATTTTTGCCCGTGATCAGTATACACGACCTTTGGAGATTATCTTTCTGGCCTTAAGATAGTAAATGAAATGACCTGCAGGCACAACTGAACTACCCTTCCACTCTATGACTGGCTCACCCAGAAATCTAAACTCTATTTCGCGGGTTCTACAATTAACAAGGGCATAACATGCAAATAGCCAATAGATGTCGAGAATAACATTAAAATTTGTCATGGCTAACTCTACTAGATTTGCTGATGTGACTTTTTGAAGGACTGTGAGCAGGCATCTTCTATACACCCATCTAGCTACAACTGAGTCACCTACTGGAGTAGAGATTGAGAATTGTTCTGACAACATTTCGAGACTAACTCCAAAACTACTAGCCATGTAACGTGTTACAAAAGATAAGGTAGCCACTGGATCTAACTAAGTGTATACGTCAATATGGAAAACTTGTAACATACTAGTGACTAAATCTGGGGAGACCTCCTGTTCCTGGCGAGATGCTAAGACATAGAATCTATTTTGGCGCTAACCGCCATCTGTGCTAGTAGATGCCCCCTACTGGGCGGGGTGTGCGGGTGGAGCTGCTGAATTGGAAGCTGGGCCTCGGCCCCCATCATGGCCCTATCTAGATGTTGGGCAGTCTCTGAGCATATGTCGGGGATTTCCACACCCGAAGCAAGCATCTGTACCCGCCTAACACTGACCCGTCTGCCCCCGACCACACCTGTCGCAACCTGGGATACTAGAATTTGTGGGCCTGTTTCTCTGACCCTTAGAGCCTAATGCTCGCCCTCTCTGGTCGTGCCTAGTTCTGGATGGCACACTCATCATTGAAGATGCTGGGGCGGAAGATCTCTAGTGGGTCTGCTTTCAGTGCCCACCACCTGGCCTCCGCTGAGAAAACCTATAGCTGTCCGTCTTGGCCCTCTTGGCCTCTCTCTCAATCATATTCGCTGCCTCCATCTACTTGGCGTATAAGACTATCTAAGGGAAATCCATATCTTGATGGAGCATGGCGATTCTGCAATCCTTGTCTAAATAACCCACCACCCCATGAACAAACCTGCTCACTCGCACCCTCTAATCAACCACTAACTTTGGGGTTTACTTCGATAGATGAGTGAACTCTAGGGCATATTCCTGCACTGTCATCTTCCCCTTCTTAAGATTCATGAACTCGTCCGCCTTCTACTCCCTCATCTCACGAGGGAAAAACCAATTTAGAAAAACAATGTTAAAATCCTCCCAATTGACAAGGCTTGCTCCGGCTGCCCTACTATCCTTCCATTGTCTAAACCATATGTGTGCAACCCCCTTCAACTGATATGAGGCCAAATCAACACAATCTTCTCCATTAACCCCCATGACCTGAGTGATCTTCACATTCTCGTCATTAAACTCATGTGGATCCTCGTCCACCTTGGACCTAAGAAACTCTGGTGGGTTCATCCTTAGGAAATCTCTTATTCATGCTGCCACCGCATTCCCATTCTGTGGGACATGCTCCACTGCTTGCTAGTTGACCTGGGTGGTCAAGGATTGCGCTAGCATTTGAATGGCTGCCCTAAATTTAGCGTGGGCAACTAGCTCGGGTGCATGGTTCTCATGGACTGGTGGGGCTTGTTGGTGCCTGTCCCCATTGCCATCCTCGTGGCCATTTCCATTTCCATTCCTTATACCGTTAACTCTGCGGGGAGGCATAATTCGGCAATCCCGAATAGCACGAGTTAGAAGGATATAGAGACATTTCACCGCACGACATAGATCATGAAAGAAGGGAACATTTTCTAAACGTCTCGTATCCTCTTTTTCATAAATGTGGCACGCTTCATACCCATTAAAAAACTCTACTTAATGTGTCCTTCAGACACCGTAGGACACTTCAAAACCTATTGCTCTGATACCAAGTTTCTCATTACTCGAACATAGACCCGAATCGAGACACAGGACAAGGAGCTCCGAGAGACTCCAAGTCGACCCATGACATGAACATACATCTAACTCAATCAAATAAAGTGAAAGACTTAACGTAATAAAAATAGAGGAAGTTTAATCATAACATACAATCCAAAAATACAACAAGAATCTGAAGCTGAATTAACTCTATTGTCTGAAAAGCCACTAAGTCTGATGAGTTGATGGGAGAAAACCTCAACTAAGTCTCTAAGTCTTAAAACTGAAAATATGCAAATATAACTTAATAAAAGGCAAGCCCATGACAGATGAGGACTCACCAACAGAGAATGATGCTAACTCCCAAAACTGGCTAGTGACGGGGCAGAGTCTGAAAATCGGAGTCTGTATCATAAAATGATACTGCATAGAGTATGTAGTCAGTACATGGAATATATCGAGCATGCAAGGTAAGTAAAACTTCTTAAATAAGTAAAATCATTTAAAACATGCATAATATAAAACATAATCAAGATAAGAATCTAAGAGTAGGGCTTGCATGCTATTTTCTGAAATCATGATCTGAACATAACATAACATCATAACTGAATCGATTGACCCAAAATTGAAATATGATAATCATAAGTAAAACTGAACATTGGGTCGAACCTGCTTTAGAACATATATGTGTGTGTGTGTGTGTGTATATCATGAATGATAAACATGTATAACTGATATCTTTAGGAACAATGGGAGACTCGTCATATAACCAACATTACCATGATAGAGCTTATGTATTTATATATATTGTTATACCCCGGGAGCTCAAAGATTGGACCCAGGAGTTGAAATGAGAAAATTATGGAATTATGTTGTAGGCACAGGACGAGTCGTTGGACGACTCGTGAGGAGACCCCACGAGTCGTCAAGTGGCTCGTAGGGAGGCTTGAGGGAAAGGAAGGACTGAGGTCCCCATGAGTGAGGTAACGACTTCTGTCAGCCCCCACGAGTCATCATGTCAATCGTGGGGTGGTGTGGAAAATTAAGTGGAGGAGCTGACTAGTGTACTTAACTGAAGGGACCCCACGAGTCGTGGTCTGTCCCAATGACTCGTGAGGTGAGTCTTGAGCAAGCAGGATGATTTTCAATTATGTTAAGGCAGTGTACATGACAGGAGGTGACCACGAGTCGTGGTCACTTGGGATGAGTGGTTAAGTCATCTGTTACGAGCCCCAGTGGGCAGGTCATCCAGTGTACTTGACGAGCAGCCTAACGGATCATTGGCCCTGGTAACGAGTCATCAAGTCACCCGCTAGGGTCACCTAGTAGTTATTTTTTATGAATTAGTAAGGGATTTATCATAATTTCCTAAGTTCCGAAGACCTATACTACATAGTTTAAGGCTCGTATTAGTGGGTTTTAAGCAGGGTAAAACCTATCCTAAGCCATTATTCTCATGCATGCAAGTTTGAAGGATTGGAGAGGAGATTCAAGAAAAAATCTCAAGGTTTCCATTGGAATCTCAGCTTGGGCTATTAGAGGGTGTTAGAATTCACCATCCCCAGGTATGTAAGGCTATGAGTGAGTGTTTCCTTCCACACCCATGGCCAATCCCTATCAAGTGATAAATTATCTAAGATCAAGTATGGGGTTTTTCCCAATTGCATGATTCTTCAATCTCTACACATAGGTATGATTAGATTATATCTATATTGATGATTTATGAAGCTTGGGCGGATTCTAAGTTGTTTTCCCTTATAAACATTGTTTTCTAAAATTTGAATCTAAAACGCCCATAGGTGAAGAGTTCATAAAAGAGGTGATTTATGGTAAATGTGTGATGATGATGAAGTTGATGATGAAAAGAATGTTTCTAAAAATACCCATGTTTTTCATGTTGTTTCCTAAATGAATTTATTGGATTCTAGAATGATAGAGCTTTGGGTGATGCCCACATGTTGATTAAAGCGATTTTCTCGACATAAGCTTACCACGTTGTTTAAGGTGAGATTTCCCAATTTTTATTATGAATTCTAGCTTGTGGTATGTTGAATAAATATTTCTACATGTAGCTTACCACATGATTTGGAGTAGATGCTCCCACCTATGATTGAGCTTGTGGTATGTTTCGAAATAAAGCTTCTCATATGCATGAATTTATAATTGAGATGTATGGCATTATTGAGCTTTGTCGAAGGACAATGTTGAGCTTCATTTTCATATGATGTCGAGTCTATTCATGATTTCATTAATGAGATTTGTCAATAGAAAATGTTGAGCTTCGTTTCATACGATGTTGAGTCATGAATTATTTCGTGTTGAGCTTCGTCAATAGACGATGTTGAGCTTCGTTATATATGATATAGAGAATTGCATGTTTTTTTTGGGAGAAGAGTCTAGCACTGAGAGGGTTAAGGGTTGATTACCCTATTTCCCAAAACTACGCTCCAACGTAGGTTGATACTATTATATTATCGGGACCTCCCTTGTCAGCTATCCCCGGCCCGATTGGCCCTTCAACTTGATATCGATCTCACGGTATCATCCATCACCCTGGAAAGGTTATGGATGGCTCTACCCACTTGAATGTGATAGTTGGGACCACATAATCTCTATCATGGTATGTCGGTTAAGTGATGAGTCTCTCACTGTCTATATCGTTCAGATTGCATATCCATTTCTCATGATAATTACTACCTTATACATGCATGTTCTAAAAGTAAGGTCTGACTCATTGTTTAGCTTTTGATATAAATATTATGTTTCAGCTTTGAGTCATTCCAGTCAGTCATGATGTTATAAAGCTATGCATGGTCATGTTATGATAAGATTATGAATTCAGAAAGTATGCATGTATGCCTTTCCTCTCATGTTGAAAGCTTATGATATGTTATAAAATGTTTTAAATGATTTGTTCTAATTAGCGGTTTTACTTACCTTGCATACTCGGTACATTCCACATACTGACCACATACGCTCTATGTTGCATCATTTCATGATGTAGGATCTGGTTCTCAAGTTCATCCCTATTCGTAGTCGCTTATCAGAGGTAACACCTGCTTATTTGGTGAGTCCTCATCTTTCGAGGACTGAACCTTCAGTTG
This sequence comes from Datura stramonium, assembly GCA_018107945.1. Classification (NCBI taxonomy): domain Eukaryota; kingdom Viridiplantae; phylum Streptophyta; class Magnoliopsida; order Solanales; family Solanaceae; genus Datura; species Datura stramonium. The sequence continues at coordinate 29,237 of JACEIK010001697.1, read as the reverse complement.
TTTTTAGATGTCCTTTCAGTTTTAGTATTGTTGAGCTAGTTGGGGGTGTTGTCTCATCAGCTCATCCAGATTAGAGGCTTATTAGACTTAGACGTGTATTCAACTTCAGATATTTGTTCTACTGTTATATTATGTTTGACCTCCGCAGAGTTCATAATTATGTTTCCTTCATGTTTATTGAATGATTTAGTTGAGTGTTTATGCCATGGGGTCGACTTGGGTCTCTCGAGGTCCCTTGTCCCGTGTCTACTATCCGGGTTTCCATTCGGGTCGTGACATATATATATATATATCCCAAATGAGAAACATACATAACTAAAATCATGACGAACAATGGGAGACTCATCATATGACCGACATTACCACGATAGAGCTTACGTGGTCCCAACAGTCACACTCAAGTGGGTAGAGCCGTCTAAAGCCGTTTCATGGCTAAGGACAATACCATAATATCGATATCAAGCTCAAGGCCCATTCGGGCCAGGGGATAGCTCACAAGGGAGGTCCCAAGTATATGTATGATATGTAAACCTACGTTGGCGCATAGTTCTGAGGTATAGGGTTGTCCGACCCTTAGCCTACTCGGTGCTAGGCACTGCTTCCAAAAACATGCATATGCTCTCCATCGTTCTTCAATGAAGCTTACTATCATCTATTGACGAAGCTGAATATGGGCATTTCCCAATACTTAGACATTCTTGAAAATACTTAATTCACTTGAAAGCATGATTATAAACATGGATAACTTGAAAACATGCTTTTAATCATACATATCTTATCATACTTTGACATACATCACAAATCTCAACTTTCATGAACTTCTCATGGATGGGCATTCTAATTTAGAAAACTTGAAAACATGATTTATAATTGAAAACATTGTAAAACTTGCCCATGAATCATAATTCAATAATAAAAGCATACTTAGATCATACCCATGGTGGAAATTTACGAAATTCATGCATTAGGTTAAAACTCATGGATCAACTTATAGATTTTTGATGAATTATAGAGGGATTGGGCATGGGTGTGAACAAATTCAACCATTCATAACCTTACATACCTGAGAGAATCTAATTCTATAATTTCTCTGATTTTCCAAGGAAGAATTGATAAAAAACTTGAAGGAATCAAGCTTGATCACCTCTCTAAACCTTTACTCTTGCATGTATGAATAGGAATAGCTTAGAAGAACTTACCCTTCTTAAAACTCATTATTCATAGCTTAAAACGACATAGTTTAGGCCTTAGGATCATAGGAATTACGGATAATCCCTTACTAAATTCACATAGAAAAACTGACTGCCAGTCCCAATGAGGGACTGGACGAGTCCTCGTCCAAGGCCACAATTCATGGCCACCAACCATCATTTACACTGCCAACATTTCACCTAGGGCTCATCACGGGGAACTACAGGAGTTGTTACTGGTGACCACGACTTGTAGTCACTATTCGTGGTCTTCATTGCCAAAAAGTCCTCTTCCTCACCTCATCCTTGGTCATGACTGACTCAACGAGTCATGGTGCTGACCACAACTCGTGATCATGTCAGTGGTCACCCCAAACTCAAAAATTCCAACTTAAGTCCAGTACCTCACCACCAGTCACTCCATGACTCGTGGTATACCCCACAGGTCACAAGATGACTCGTTTTGTGACCTGGTTCAGAAAATCCTATTTTCTCCATTTCAACTCCTGGGTCCTATCTTAGGGTTTTGGGATATTAAAATATCTCCCCCTTGGGAACATTCATCCTCGATTGTTGAAAATCATACAAAAAAGCAAAGAAATGCAATCATCATATTCAAATACTGATCATATAAGCCGAAAACTGATGGAATGACTAACTCCAATTTAAATTACATGGATGAACTGAATTCCCGAACCACACATATGTCCATTTACATGAAAGAAACTGAAGCACATGAGACTGAATAAAGTTTTAGGACAAAACTGACACCTCAAGCTGGAACTAAGCCGGTAGGGAATAAATGTGGGTATTTAGCCATCATATCTGCCTCGGCTTCCCATGTAGCCCCCTCAACATGTTGATTTCTCCAGAAGACCTTAGCTGAAGCAACTTCCTTGTTCCTTAGCTTTCGAACTTGATGATCCAGTATTTGCATCGGAACCTCTTCATAACTAAGGTTGTCTTTCAACCGACACAATCCATTAGAACAACCAGAGATGGATAACCTAAACACTTCTTTAGGAGTGATACATGGAAAACTGGATGGACTGAAGCTAATTATAAGGGAAACTCCAATTCATATGCTACCTTGTCAACTCGTTTCACAATCCGGTACGGGCTAACATAATGGGGATTGAGTTTTCCTTTCTTTCCAAACCTCATCACTCCCTTCATGGGAGACACCTTTAGAAACACCTAATCATCAACTTTGAACTCAAGTTCTCTCCTCCTCACATCCGCTAGGACTTTTGGCGGCTTTGAGCTATTTTCAACTATCCTCTATGAGCTGAACCTTCTCCATGGCCTCATGGACTGAATCTGGTCCTATCATCGTAGCTTCGCTGACTTCAAACCAACCAATAGGCATTCTACATCTCCGCCCATAGAAAGCCTCAAACAGAGTCATCTGAATGCTGGAATGGTAGTTGTTATTGTATGCGAACTCAATAAGGGGCAAATGGTCATCCCAACTACCCTTGAAGTCAATCACACATGCTCTCAGCATGTCCTCTAGAGTCTGGATTGTCTTCTCCGCTTGACCATCCATTTGCGGGTGAAATGTTGTACTGAGCTTAACTTGAGTACCAAGTTATTTTTTAAACGACCTCCAAAATTGAGAGGTAAAGTGGGTACCTCTGTCTGATATGATGGACAAGGGAAGCACCCCATAAAACCGAACTAGCTCTCACATATATAATTTGGCACAATCCTCTGCTAAATTAGTGGTTTTGACCAGTAGAAAATGAGAAGCTTTGCTAAACCTGTCCACGACCACCCAAATATATTCATACTACTGACGAGTGCGAGGCAACCCTGTGATGAAGTCCATGTTGACTTCTTCCCACTTCCAAGTAGGGATACTGATATCCTGAAGCACACCTCCCGATCTCTTATGCCCAACGTTCACTTACTGATAGTTTGGGCACTTAGCTACAAATTCTGCGATATCTTTCTTCATGCCATTACACCAATAAACTTCCCATAAGTCACGATACATCTTGGTGGAACCTGGATGTATTGAATACCTGGAACTGTGATCCTCAACCAACATTCGATTTATCAAATCACCAACGTCAAGGACACACAAGCGACCCTGGTATCGAAACACACCATCTCCCCCTTTGGAGAAGACCTCTACCTTTTAATTCTGAATGACTTCCTTTAACTTTACCAAAATACGGTCCTCATCTTGTATAGCTTTTACATCAGTCACCAAGGATGATTTTGACTCGTTTTGAACTTAACACCTCTATTGGTCGAGTCAACTAAACGAACTCCCAACCTTACAAGTCGATGCACATCCTTCACCAGATCCTTTCTCCCCTCATCCACATAGGACAAACTCTCCATAAAGAGTCTACTAAGTGCGTGTGCCACTACATTGGTCTTGCCCAGATGGTAAAGGACACTCATGTCATAATCCTTAAGTAACTCCAACCACCTCTGTTGCCGCAGATTTAGGTCCTTCTAGGTAAACACATATTGTAAAATCTTGTTTTCCGTAAACACATCCACATAGACCCAATACAAATAGTGTCTCCAAATCATCAATGCAAATACCAACGCCACTAATTCAAGATCATGAGTCGGGTAATTCTTTTTGTGAACCTTCAGCTATCTAGAAGCGTATGCTATCACTTTACCATGCTACATCAATACACAACCAAGGACGATTCTAGAAGCATCGCAATACACCACAAACCCATCGGTACCCTTGGGTAGGGTTAACACAGGTGCTGAAGTAAGTCGAGTCTTCAACTTTTGAAAGCTCCTCTAACAAGCATCCAACCATTGGAATTTCACTTTATTTTGGGTCAATTTGGTCAATGGCAATGGAATGGATGAAAAACCCTCAATAAATATCCAATAGTAGCCAGCTAAGCCCAAAAAGATGTTTATATCTAAAGGATTCACCGGTCTAGTCCAGTTCTTCACTGCTTCTATTTTCTGAGTGTTATACCCCGAAAGCCCAAAGATCAGACCCGGGAGTTGAAACGGAGAAAAACCTAAAATCTGGCACCAGGCACAGAATGAGTCGTGAGGTTACCCGTGAGAGCATCCCACAAGTCGTGATGAGACTCATGGGGAGGCCAGGTGAGGAATTTGAAATGTGAGAAATGGGATCCGACGGTCGTGACCACGAGTCGTGGTCAGTCCCCACGACTCGTTAGGTCCGTCGTGGGGTGGGTGAGTAAGAGTAGTGAAGGAAAGGGGTAGTGTACTTGATGGAAGGACCCCACGAGTCGTGGTCAATCCCCATGATTCATGGGGAGGGTTGTGGATAAGCAGGGATTAATTTTATTGAGGCCGAGGCAGTATACACCACCGATGGTGACCCCGAGTCGTGGTCACCTGGTCACGAGTCGTTATATTGGCCATTATGATCGCCAAAGACTGGAAAAGCAGTGAATCTCACGAGCTAATCCACGAGTCGTGACCCCTGGCAACAAGTCGTTAGGTCCCCCGTTGGGACCATCTGGCAGTTATTTTCTGCGAAATTAGTAAGGGCTTTTCCATAATTCCTAAGATCCTAAGGCCTAAACTATGTTGTTTTGAGTTATGAATAGTTACTTTTAAAGGGGTTAAGTTCATTTTAGGCCATTTTCGTATTCATGCATGCAAGAGTGATAGACTAAAGAGGTGATCAAGGAAATACTTGAAGGTTTTCTTCAATTCCTTGGGCATTCAAAGAAGTGTTAGAATGATCCATAACCAGGTATGTAGGGTTATGAATGGGTGTTTCTGTTCACACCGATTTCCAATCTCTCCTAATTCATGAAGTTTGTTCAAAAATCTTATGGGGTTTAAACTTAAATCTTGTGGAATTCTAATGATCTATCAATGGGTTATTATTTTTCGTGATTTATATCATATTTTATGAATTACGTTCAGATTCTACAACTATTCTGGTTATAAATTTATTGATTTTGATTTCTCCTAAATTAAGCCTAATTATGCATGTTCTATGATGAATCGAGTTATGATCTTTACCTCAATTGTTGATATTCATAAACCCATCATGATTATGACTCGTAATATGGATTTATTCAAATCCTGTTATGAATTGATGATTTACAAATTCTATATATGATTTATAAATATGCATGAATCTCATGATTTTACTAATTATATTTTGGCAAACCCACGGGCCTTACGCACATGGCTAGTTCACGTATTTCCAAGCATGTTTATGATTATCATGATTTAAATAGCCCATGAATCTCATGAATATTATACTATGAGCACTATATATGTTTTGGGAGTAGTATTTAACATCGAGTAGGTTCAGGGTCCAGGTTTTGCCCCGAATCTTAGAACTATGTGCCACCGTAGGACATGATGTGAACTCCTTTGTGACTGTCCCCTTTGCCCAAATGGGCCCTTTCATTTTTGATATCACTCCCTTCATGGTTCTACCCTTGGCAAGGTACGAACACTCCCCCCCCGCACCCAGACTAGGGATTTACAGGTCGGGCTCCATATGTGCTCATATGGGGTATGTAAGTTATAAGAATCTCCCACCGTTCCTCATGATTTATGCATGTTTATGATTATGAACATTGGCTCAAGTCATGTTCAATAAAGCTTTTCTCTTATGATTATGATTACAATTGAATTACAAATGTTTTGATAACCTTGAGCCTTATGTTATCGTATACTACTTATGTCATGAGTATGTTGACCCACTCTTATGATCATTTATGAGCTTATATGTAATTTTAAATGTAAGTTTTACTTACCTTACATACTCGATAAATTCCACATACTGACCGTATACTCTATTCTGTATCATTTCATTATACAGGATCCGACTCTCAGGCTCAGTCCCATCAGTAGTCCATTTCAGATTTTAGCATCCAGCCTTTTGGTGAGTCCTCATCTCTAAGAACCTTATGTTTCAGATAGTGATGTCCCTTTTTGCTTTCAATTTTGCCGGGTTAGTTGGGGATGTTGTCCCATCAACCCATCTGATACGATAGAGGCTTTTAGACTAATTGTAGTACTCAACTATTTTATATTTTGTATGTTCAGCTTATCATTCTATGTTATGTTATGTTTTTGTTTCCGATACATCATCATGTTAAGTATTCCGATTAATGATTTGAAGTTAGACAAATGTTCATGCCATGAGTTGACTTGGATTTTCTCTGGGCTCCTTGTTCCGTGTTACAATAAGGGTCTATGTTCTGGTTGTGACAAAATTGGTATCAAAGCAACAGGTTTGTAGTGTCCTAGGTGTCTGAAAGTCGCATTAAGTACAGTTTTTTTCATGGGTGAGAAGAACGCCACACTTATGATGAAGAGGCTACGAGACGTTTAGGAAATGTTTCCTTCTTTTATGATCGATGTCGTGCAATAAAATGTCTCCTTATCCTTTTAATTCGTGATATTCATGATTACATAATCATGGCTCCTCGAAGAATGAATGGTAAGAGGAATGGAAACGGAGATGGTCATGAGGATGGCAACGGGAACAGGCACCAGCAGGCCCTACCAGTTCAGGAGCACCAGGCATCGGAGCCGGTTACCCATGCTGAGTTTCAAGCCAATATTCAGATGCTTGTGCAGGCCTTGATCGCTCAGGTCAATCACCAGGCTGTTGTACATGTTCCGCAAAATGGAAATGCAGCGGCGACTCGAGTCTGAGACTTCTTGAGAATGGACTCTTCAAAGTTCCTCGGGTCAAAAGTGGATGAGGACCCACATGAATTAATCGATGAGATTCTGAAAATCACCCAGGTCATAGGGGTAACAAATGAAGATTGCATTGATTTAGCCTCTTATCAACTGGAAAGGGTGGCGCATATATGGTTTAAGCAATGGAGAGACAACAGGGCAGAGGGGGGAGGCCCTATAGGTTGGGAAGAGTTTCATGCAGCCTTTCTGGATCGGTTCTTCCCTCGCGAGATGAGGGAACTGAAGGCGGCCGAGTTTGTAAATCTGAAGCAGGGTGATACGTCAGTTCAAGAGTACACTCTGGAGTTCACTCGCTTATCCAAGTATGCACCGGAGTTAGTGGAAGACCAGAGGGATCGGGTGATTCGATTTGTGCATGGAGTGGCGGACTACTTGGATAAGGACTGTATGATCGCCATGCTGCATCGGGATATAGATTTTCCCCGCATAGTGTTGCATGCCCAGCAGATGGAGTCGGTATATCAGAGGTAGAGAAAGGCCAAGAGGGATAGGAAAGATAATTATGGGATTTCTCTATAACACCCTGAAAATTTTTTCGTGATTTTTTGATATTTTATGATAGGATAGGGAAACTACGGGTTGTATATTGGTCGTAGGTGACAAGGGAAATGTGTACGATCGAAAAACTAAAGAGTATGTGAAGTTCATAAGTAAGGGTCAACTTTAAATGACCATATCTACCAATATATAATGAATTAGAAGCCCCACGACCTATCAAATTAAAGGTC
>JACEIK010001696.1:222920-259988 GCA_018107945.1 Datura stramonium | reverse complement strand
ATAAATACGGATTTGATTAATGGTCCAATTTCTTTGGGTTAGTCCATCAAATTGGGCTACAAATGATAAGCTCACTTTATTGAGCCCAAGAGGTCATCTTCCTAGAGGCTCAAACGTGTCAAATGACATGTCATGCCAAGTCAAATAAAAGAACCAATAGGATCATGTCATATGTCAAAAATGACACACCATACCTAGTCAAATCAAAGGATAATGATAATGCACCACGTGTATAAATGACATGTTCCGACCAATCAAGTATCGTCATGTCAACTTAAAACTAATTCTTTGAAAGAAGTTCATTCTTATCACAACTCTTCCATCTTACAACTATAAATAGGGATCTCATAATTCGGAAAAGGGGGACCTAAATTTTAACAACAAGCCAGAGAGAGCTCGTGGATCAAATGCTGCAGATTTCTGTATAAGCTACAAGCATTCAATCACTTCAGTATTTCTCTATAAGTTTCAAAGATCAAGATGAGGATTCAAGAACAAGCTTCAAGCTATTGAATTTAAACACGGATTAAGATCAAGACCACCAGATTCAAGATCAAGCTCAAAAGCCCTTGAATTTATAATCAGAGGATTAATAGAGATTGTAATACTCATATTTGAAATAAAAATGTTACGATTGTCGCAATATTTTATGTCTTGATTATTGTTTTCTCGACGCGGATTTTATTGTCTACAATAAGGACTATATATTGGGTATAATAAATGTATAATATTATATTTCGTGTATAAATACTATTAAAAAAAACAATATAAATATAATGTAAAAATATAAATATGTGAATGTTATAAATATATTTTCTATTTATGGTAGGAATGTCTATTTCTTAGAGAAGGAAAGCTAGGGTTTGTAACTTTGTTACCAAGTTAGTTTTTCCCCTAAAAATAAAGGGTTTTCCATTCATTGTATGAAGACCATATAACCCCCTTTAACTCCTCAAGAGGATCTCATCAAGAGAAATAAGAACTTCTCTTCTTCTCTCTTTCTCTATAATATTCTTGTTTTTATTATTTCATAACACGTTATCGCACGAGTCTACGCCTTGAGCACTCACTTGAAAGATCTGAGGTAAAAAATCAAAGTTTCTTTGAAAAGATGAAGGTTAGTATTTCTTGATATTTATGTCTTTACTAATAAGAATATCGATTTTGTTTATGGATCTGAGAACGACTTATTAATTCACTTGGCAATTCATGCCTCATAATTGTTCCAGAAGAACAAACATTGTGGAAATATATTTGTTCTGAGAACAATATATATATATATATATATATATGATCACTAGAAGTGATAATATTTTCACATGTAATTATAATAAACTTATGAAAATATGGATGCAATGGGTCTTGGAGACACCATTAAAAGTGGCTCAAGTAAATCAAGATCGTGCTAAGGCTATGATATTCTTGCGTCATCATCTTGGCGAAATTCTTAAAATTGAATATCTCACGATTAAGGATCCACTTGTTTTGTGGAATAGCCTAAAGAAAGGTATGACCACCTGAAGATGGTCATACACCCAATGGCACGATATGATTGGATCCATCAAGACTATAAGTTTGTTCATGAGTATGGCTCATCAGCATTTAAAATTGTTTCTAAGTTGAAAATATGTAAGAGAAATCATCTACGATATATGCATGTCTCAATTTGCTCTCGAAGTAGCAATATCTTAAAAAGAGGTTTAAGTATACATACCTTGTATGGTTAAGGCATATTTAGATGATCATGTTCCATTTCTGAAGAATGAGAAATTGAGAACTTTTGATAAATGTTACAAATATAGATCTAATGGATCTAGTCCACACGAAGTGAATGCAACAATACTTAATAAAATCTTGAAATTTACTCAGTAGTAAATCTGAAATTTACTTCCAAAGTAGTAAATATGAAATTTAATCCTGAAGTAGTAAGAATTAAACGGCTATTCACGAAGTAGTAAGACTCTTCAAAAGTAAATCTTGCAATTTACTTGATCTTACAATTACTCCCAAAGTAGTAAAACTGCAATCTACTCAAAGAAGTAAGAAGTTTGAAATAATGAAGTTTAGAACTCAATATTTACTATTTATCTCTTAACACTGCCGATGTACGAATTTGCTTTTCATGATACCAAAAGTATTTAAGCAATATTAGATAGTGTAAATTAATTATCAAAGTCTACAAAGAAACGTGATTGTTTGTCAACAAGAATCATGACACCAGTAGTGTCAAGATAATATTATGAAAAATAAAGTGAAAGCTCCTGAAGAGTTTATTTATTATTATGTCATTCATCATATTGTAGTAAGTTGTTATGATTAAAACACAACTTGTAGTAAACACAAGTTACAACAATAAAAATGGTTATCATATTGAGACTACAAATGATTGGAAGATTAAATATCTCCAAAGTACCATGGAAAGGTTATCCGATTTGTACTGCAAATATACGCATGATGAAATTACATGCTATAGTAAACCAGAAGTTTATTGATGTGAAAATTCATGACATAGTAAATCTGAAATTTACTAAAATAAATAACACATGTCATGGTAAACCTGAAGTTTACTAGTACGAATTATTATCAGTTGACATGACCATTTTGATCATCCTGATATGATGTGTTAATTGAGTATTGCAATATATATATTGAAGAACTAGAAGATTCTTCAAGAAATCTTTTATATTGTTTGTTCTCATGACAAGTTGATTATACCAGCTAATAATGGGACTGAATCCCTAAATTCTGAAAAGTGTAAAAGAGTGAATATGGGCTTTATTCACCAGCCATGTGATATCTTAAGTAGATGCATCCATAAGATGGTCATGTGCATTCATTAATCGCTTGTAGTTTGACATTGATAAGAGTCCCTTACTCAACATGAATTGAGTTAAAGTATAATTTTCAGGCTTTGTGTAATCAAGACAATTTATCTTGATAATGTTGGTTTATATATAAGCTGGTTTGACATTAAATGCCTCTGATAAATAGTTAAATCATTATTTATAAACAAAACTTAGTGAGTTGGTCTATCATATGATATATTACATACAATAACACTTGTATGTTGACCAATAAATTATGATTAATCCTCCTTCCACTCGATTGGTTCTAGGTCCAGGGGCAAATATTTTCATCTAATAACTTTTTGTGTGTAATATGTGATTAATGAATCTATCATGATACACATAGATGAATTCCCCAAAGAAGATCGGGGATGCATGTTAGTTTTCTAACATGAGGAGAAAATAATGACTAAGAAACATGGCGCAGATTATTATTAGCATGATCCTCCTTAGGAAATAATTCAAGTCAAAATGCGAAGCATTTGCTGACCTAAAATTATTTTTATATTTCAGTACAAAAGATCCTATTAAATTTATGTCCCTGAAGGGCAGAGTCTGATATGCATGAGCTTGTTGTAGATCAATGGTTTCTATTTGCAATAATTTTTAAAAAAAGAATGGAGCAAATAATCATAATAAGAGGCAATGTGCATGAAGAGCCTACAACATAACACTTCATGAAACCTTATGAGAGGTTTAGGTACCTAACAAAACATTGAAAGTGATGATATCTCAATGGGTTATGTCCAATTGCAAACCGATATAAATGATATACCGTCAATGATATCTTTGATACAATATAGCATGCAATATTGTAAAAGATTGTGAGGATCTAAATTCTACGTCTATTAAGCCATGTTGATGTAAATAATCATCAAGTGAAATGATGCGCGTATTGATAAGCGTAAATATTGGACTGTAGTCAGACACTAGAAGATATCACGCATTTAAATACTGTGAAATGTTATCACTTGAAAAAATTTGTATGAAAATCTTGAAGGATTCAAAATGCCTGAAGCACATAATCCTTATATGAGGAAAATCAAATAAAGAAAACAACATCGAGTTTGTTGTACTTGCTGTTTATGTTGATATAAACCTTTGTATGAACTCAGCCAAAGCTTCAAAAGACAATTGATTATCCAAAGGAGTTGAGATGAAAGATATGGGAAAGAAAATTTTTGTCTTGATCTTACCGTTGAGCATTTAGCAGACAATATCAATATACATCAATCTGTCTATACGAAAAGTGTTAAGAAGATTTTATATGGATTTGGCGCACATCCATTAAGTACTCAGATGGATTTGTTCGATCACTAGATGTGAATAAGGATCCATTTCGACCTTAGAAATGTTAGAGAAATTCTTGGTCCTGAGTACCATATCTTAGTGCAATTGGGTGCACTAATATATCTTTGCTAATACTACCAAGCCTTTTTCGGTTAATTTGTTAGTAAGTCCCGATCTTGTTAGTTTGTGCCACATTATAGGGTATCTATCGGCCCACACACAAAGCTTGATCTCAGCGCTCGTGTTCATATGTGGAGAATGCCATATCTTGGGGATCTACAAAGAAGTCTCTCGTAGCTATTTCATCAAATCATGCTGAGATAATAGCTATTCATGAAGCAAGACGATAATGTGTGTGGTTGAGGTCCATGATACACTCATTTAGAAAAATGTGGTTTGAACTTTGACAAAGTACCCACAATTTTTTATGAAGATAATGCAGCATGCATAGCACAACTAAAAGGGAGAGTTATAAAGGAGATAGGAGCAGAAGCACATCTCGCAAGGAATTTTCTACACACATGAGCTCCAAAAGAATGGTACATTATCCAATGTACAACCGGGTCGTCAAGTATGTGTGGGATTTATTCACCAAATCTCTACCAGCACTACAACTTTCAAGAAGATGGTGCGGAAGATCCAGGATGCAAAGATTCAGAGGATGTTCTCATTAGAGGGGAGTTGTACGCGTTGTGCTCTTTATTCCTTACGAGGTTTTGTCCTTAGGACTTTCCTTGTAAGGTTTTTAATGAGCTGACCAAAAATGCGTATTATTAGATATGTACTCTTTTCCGTCACTAGATTTTTTTTTCCCTTTAGGTTTTCTAGTAAAGTTTTATCGAGGCACATTATCTATCAAATAGACATCAGAAGTGTTATAAATATATTTTCTATTTATGAGTGAATTGTCTATTTCTTAGAAGGACAGTTAGGGTTTGTAACTTTGTTACCAAGTTGGTTTTCCCCTATAAATAAAAGGGTTTTTTCATTCATTGTATAGAAGACCATATAACCCCTTTAACTCCTCAAGGCGATCTCGTAGAGAAATAGAACCTGCTTCTTCTCTCTTTCTCTATAATATTCTTGTTCTTTCTTTATTATTTCGTAACAATGAATATATTTTATAATTAAACGACATATTTTTATAAAAATTGCTATTAGAAATGGATGCTTTCTCTTTTTCCTACGTATCAAATGTATTATGCGAGCTAGGGATTTATTTCACGGTCTAATATTCGTATCGGCAATTGGGAATTTTCCTTTTAGATGCCTTTATTCTTATCCACAACATTGACAACAGAATGGACATTTCCTTAGCTAACTACTGTCATCATCTTATTATTAGATAACTAATCAAAGAATAATAAACATCTTTCCTTGGGTAATTATACTGAAAAAAGAAAAAGCAATATAATTGGGGAGGTGAGAGGCTAATCAATGGATTGCCTTATCACAATACATTATATAAATACGTATTACGTATGAGAGGAAAAAAAAAAGAAAAGAAAACAATGAAGACAGGAAAAGTAAAAAAATATATATATATATATATTTTATTTAATATAAAGAATAGCCATATCCAATTATTCAGCATTAACTAGATTGTATCATTTGAAATTTTAGGCCAATTCGGTAGACAGTTATTTTAAATATATGTTGGTCATTTTAGACCAGTACTGGGATTTGCTTTAGAATTCAAAGGTTTGAACTACGCACGTCTTGGATCATATAGTCAAAGATTACATATTTTTAAAAGAAAGCGAACTCCATTGCAATAAATTAATACCTCAGGCGCATCTCTTTCAAATTATAACCATCTAACATCTTCTTAGTCTAAAAGAATATTTTTAAGATACGAACATTTAGAACATTAATTATAGAACTTCCACTATATGATAGTAGAAACGTGCTTCATCATGCATAAATTTAATTGAGACATGTAATTCTGTTTTTGTGTCTGTTGGAAGCAGAATGACTAGAGTACAATCAATTATTTATGATGCGGATCCAATTACAATATAAGAATTTAATAGTCATTACGTTTAATTCTAAATCAAGAAAATATTTTATTTATTAATTAATAAATTTTTGAATGTTCTCTGAAATCTCCACAATTTCTTCCACCACTTTTTACTATAAGAAAATATGTGTGAGCACTCTTATTTATAAATTAGAAATCTACTTTAACTCGAAAGAGGAAAGTTTATTCCTATATAGCTTTGACAAATAAATCCTATCTAGACATGGATTAAATAAACTATCAAATATAAAATCCTAAATAAATTTAATTTTCTATAACTTTAAATCATTTTTTCCAACATAAACAAATTTATAAAAATCAACTATAATTAATTTTCACCTATCCATTAGCTCCATCTAAGCTTGATTAATCCACTTTAATATTTTATAATCTTTGATATGCTCAAGAGGTACAGGCAATTACTGTTAAAGATAATGGGCTTGATGCTGGTAACTAATTAAGGTACATATAGTTGTCGATTTCAAGTACAAAATAATTTTATAAAAAATAATGAGATGATAATTGAATTCATGTCAAGGAAACAAAGTCAAAAAATCAAAGCCTCTACGCTTCTGGAATTTGTTGAGTTGGCAAACAAGGAACTCATTTTCATTAGCTGCTCCAAGTTTGCACGTAATTATAGCTGAGGTTTCATTATCATTATTTTATGTATTTTTGAAAACTATATAAACTCCATTTCCCCACTCTGTTGCAAGGCCATCATTACACACAACACATCAAATATTTTTTCTATAGTAACCATATGGCTTCTTCTTCTAATTGTTTGCATGTCATTCTCTTGTACTCTCTTCTTTTTTTCATTACTTCAACCACAGCCCAAAATCAAACTTCTTTCAGGCCCAAAACGAATTCTCGGTTGAAAAGATTAATACGACTCTCCAATACCTTACACAAATCCACCAAAGAACACCTCTTGTCCCCGTTAGTTTAACTCTTGATCTTGGTGGTCAATTTTTGTAGGTAGATTGGACCAAGGCTATGTCTCCTCATCCCATAAACCGGCTAGGTGTCGCTCCGCCCAGATGCTCACTGGCCGGAGCAGCAGTTGTGGACAATGCTTTTCTCCACCTAGGCCAGGTTGCAATAATGACGTGCGGCCTACTTCCTGACAACACGGTTGCTCGAACCGCTGCCTAGTGGGAGTTAGCTTCTGATATTGTGTCAGTACAATCTTCTAATGGAAAAAATCCTGGTAAGAACGTAACTGATAAAAATTTTCTTTTTGTTTGCGGCTCTACGTTTCTTTTACAAGGTCTTGCTAGAGGGGTTAAGGGTATGGCTGGTCTTGGAAGAACAAGAATATCTCTTCCTTCTCAATTCTCAGCTGAATTTAGTTTCCCTAGAAAATTTGCTGTTTGTTTGACCTCTAGCAACTCTAAGGGTGTTGTACTTTTTGGAGATGGTCCTTATTTTTTCCTTCCAAATAGGGAATTTTCAAATGATGATTTTTCCTACACTCCACTTTTTATCAATCCAGTTAGCACAGCTTCAGCTTTTCCTCAGGACAACCATCCTCCTGAATACTTCATTTAAGGTAAAATCCATCAAGATTAGCAAAAGTTGTCCCAATAAACACAACTTTGTTGTCAATTGACAATCAAGGTGTTGGTGGAACAAAAATTAGCACAGTGAATCCTTATACAGTCTTGGAAACTTCACTATACAATGCTATTACAAATTTCTTTGTCAAGGAACTTGCCCCAATGTCTGAGGTCGCACCCGTGGCACCATTTGGGGCTTGTTTGATTCAAGAAACATTGATACAAGTTGGACCAGCAGTGCCATTCATTGATCTTGTTTTGCAAAATGAGAATGTTGTTTGGACCATTTTTGGAGCAAACTCCTTGGTGCAAGTTAATTGAAAATGTTTTGTGCCTTGGATTTGTGGATGGTGGTGTTAATTCAAGGACTTCTATTGTTATTGGAGGACACACAATTGAGGACAATCTTTTGCAGTTTGATCTTGCAAGATCAAATTAGGATTCACATCTTCAATCCTTTTTCAAGCAAACTACATGTGCCAATTTTAATTTCACTTCAATTGCTTGAGTGTGGACCAAAGTTGTTTAATTGTATTGAATAATTTTAATAATGTTCAAGTTTTCCTAAAGACATGAGACCAATAATTGGACCTCTATATGTATAAGATTTCTTGTATTTTGTGCGTTGAAAACTATGTTAAATTGGGTATGGATAATGCATATATATATACATTTAATTTCTTAGACTTTCTTCCTTTTTTCCAAATTTAGATTAACTATTAAGACTTTAATTCCCGGGCCCCTGCTTACATCTAATTGTATATAGTCCTTTTATTCATCCAACTGACTTTTTCTTTATAATTATTATGGTTTAAATATCTCAATTAACATGCATATTTCGTTGTCACCAACACTTCATGGTCTCATATGTAATGGGTGATGCAGATTGAACAATTCGCTGAAGAAGACTAGTGCAAATATCATAATATATAAAATTTTAATAACTAATTATATTATGGTATAGGACCTCTTAAACTTAATACATTTTATTTGGTGTACATCTGATTTCTAAATTATTGTTGATCTCAATCACAGCATATTTGGCTACTTATTAACTTTAATTTTACCCCCGGACGCGGAGTCACGAACACGGCAAGGAGTGCATCACTCTTTTGGATGAAAATTATTTTCACCCTTTAAATTTTTCTTCAACTTCAAATAATAGATATTTTTCTTCTTTATCCTAATTGACTTATTAAAATATTTGTTTAATTAAATTAAAAAAACAAAAAAAACATGTAATTTAATTAAAATACAAAATAAATAAAATATTTTATTTTAACATAGATATTATAATTTCTTGTTTAAATTCATTAACATTGTAAAGTAGAACAACTCTTTTATGGATTTGTCACAAAATCTAATGTTATTTAGTATTTTATTTTTAATATTATTAAAATGTTATATGCATTAAATGTATATATGTACGTGCATTCATGTGTGTATAAGTTTCTCCTCTTTCTTATCCTTCTTTGTCTATATAAATAAATAAGAATTTAATTGTTATTAACGTAATATTTGGTCACGTATAATTTTAAATTAATTTACAAAAATAAATAATTTTTAAATTTATTTTTATTTTATTTGGTACAATTTCATGCATTGAAATATATTTATAAAAATTATTACTATCTTTTATTTTTCACTTGTATAAATAAATGTTAGAGTTTTAATTTTTTTAATTTTTTTATCTTTTTTGATTTTTTTAATATTTTTAATTATTTAATTTGTTACTTAATTTAATATTATTTATTCATTTCCTTTTTTGAATTTTTTAATATTTATTAAAAAATTGTTACATAGATTAAAAATATATATTATGATTTTTAAAAAAAATGATAATTTTTAATAATATTTGATAATATATTTTTATTTCAATATGTTATATTTTAAAAAAATTAATTAGGATATAAAGAAGAAAGAAGATCTATTGTTCAAAGTTGAGGGGAGGAGTTTAATTTTTAAAGCAAACTTAGGGAGTGAAAACGATTTTACTCTCTTTTGGGTGCATGAAGATTGATGTTAAGTATTTTTAGAGTTTTAATTGTGACATAATCATATATAATTATTTTTTACAGTTTGAATTGTCACATAATCATATTAATTATTTATTAGTTCACACTCTATAACAACTGTAATATATCACATATATTTTATCTTAGCTTTTTTTAATTTTATATGCGATTATTATTTATTTCAATTGTATTCTTTTTTTGACAAATTCAGCAAAAATATTTGGGACTCCATTATTTTCACTAACTTAACTTTTTTAGCCAAAATGGTGAATTGTAACTGTGTATTTATTTTATTTTTATCCTTAGATACAATGACAAAGAATTTGGTGAAATTGCGTTATGTAGACTAAATAGAAAAGGAAAAATTACATAGTTGTCTCATCCAGATAAACTATTTATAACTCGTTATTTCTTTATTTTTGTATCTCTAGTTAATTATAAAAAATATCTCATCATCATTCATAATACCATCATAGTGTATTCATATCTGTCATGGTATCCTTGAAGATAATCGATCCTTCAAGAATATACTCCTCGTCCTTCATAATACAATTACAATTATTCATATCTTTGGTATTATCATGAAGAATTTTTTAAGTCATTCAATGAGACATTTCTCAATCCTTCATGATACCATCATATTATATTCATATATTATCATGGTATCATTGAGGAATGCGTAATCTTTAGGATACACTCCGCGCCATCATGCAGCAATCTGTGCTTGATATATACATATCTCAGCACTCGATATAAATTTGTATCACAGCCGCGATATGTCATATCTTGGCCATCATGGTATCCTTCATGATACCATCACGGTATATGGATATACTATGATATTATCAACGTGAAACCACTTATCGTAAAAAGGCATTCAAACTCAAAGTAGGTATGAATGGTAATTAGTTTACGATTAGCATTCACGAATTAGTATGAGAGGGAGCATTTTATTGTAATTAATTTAATTTTTTACGGTCTATTTTATTAATTTTTCCAATAAAATGTTTAGCCTAAATAATAAAATTTTAAAACTTATCTTTTACAAATTTGGCCTGAAAATAACATCTAAGAAATTAATAAATTTTAAAAGGCTAAAAAGATATTTTATTATTGAAAAACATCAACATGGCATAGAGTGCATCACACTCTCATGGATTTGCAGTCATCTAGGAAATTGAAACCTACGACATAGCCAAATATAGAGGCTAATTTGGATAAAGATAATTTAGATATATACCGGAATAAAAGTCTTTAAAATGGGAGGGTCCTAAAGTATATGCCTAATTTTATTTAAGTTCTATTCTGAGAGGATTAAATAGCTTCCAAAGTGAAAGTATTATATATATATATATATATATATATATATATATGTGTTGTAATGTGTGTGTGTGTGTATGTATGTATGTATATGGGTTTTGCTAACTTACCACATTAAGGTTGTAGGTTAGCATTATACCCATTTTGTATTTTTCTCATATGCCCTTACCCGCACTAGAACCCAATAATAAGAGAGGAGGTTTTGTCATTTTACTAAAATCTAGATTCATTTATCCCTCTTATTTTTATCTTCTCTCTCTTCACCATCCCTTCAAAGAGTTTGCCTCTGTTTGACAGCCCTCCTTTGGTGTGACACTGCGAGCTATAATTTAACTGACGCCTTCCAAATTTCTTTTTTATGTGATAGTTTTTGTTATTTTTTTTTTTTTTTTAAAAAGAAAAAAATTCTATCAAATTTTGGTTTCTCAAATTATTGCATCCAGTTTTGCTGTTATATGGACTCCAATGTCAGTGGGTGAGCGGGAGCAAGGGCATAACCTATTCTAAAAACTCGGCCGAGTCATCTTGGCATTGAATTATAGTTGGACAGATTAACTAGGATGATTTAAAATTTTATTCTTTCTGGGTTCTCTTCAATTTGTGGTACATAGTTGAAACTTACACAATAATGGTGAGAATAATGGATAATGGGTTACATATGGTGAAGATCTACAACTTGAAAAAGTATCAGAATAAGAGAAGTTCTCGGAGTAAGGATTGCTATTAAAGGAGAAAAATAAGCGTTATTATGTGCCATTGAAATGCTAAGCGTTGTCATCGAAATTATTAAATAGTCATTGGAAGAGGAAAAGAAGCTCTGGGAAGTGGAGGAACAAAAATTATTTGACTCTAATGTATAAAATTTTCTTTAGAATAGAAATTTTGATGTATTTAATCTATTAACCAATTTTATGTTAGTAAGCTGCGGGTGTTGTCAATTGCCATTGACAGAGAAAGAACTAAGAAGAAAGAAAAGAAAGAGAAATGGATTTAGATTTTAGTTAAAATGACAAAAAAAAAAAAAACCCTCTTATTAATAAGGTTCTTAGCGTGCTACTAAGGGCATATGAGAAAAATACAAATTGGGTACAATGCTGAATGATCGAGTGTAATGGCAGTGTGATGATTTCTAAGTGATGGAAAGACCTTTTTAAAATAATGCTGACATGAAAAGAAAGAAAAAGATAATTAACGTCTTCTTGATATGAGGAGAATGCACGTAAGTAATTGATGAAGAAAGGTTGAAAAACAAAGAGCAGGAAAAAAACGGGTGATGAAGTCTAAAAGTTTCGATTATAGAAAGTATAAGTCATCATTATGAAGTAATTTTACCCATCACTCTAACCAGCATTACAACTAGTTAAACTTCTATTTGATTTTATTCGAGCAACTTTCGTTTGGTAAATTGTGAGATAAAATCGTGATTTGAAATATGATATGAAGCAAAGTATGAGATAAAATTTGAAGTTTTGTTTAGACGTACAATTTTGAGATTTTTTTTAAGTTGTATTTTTTTTTTAAGCGACATAAAAAGAACCTCATAAGTTGTAAAAAACTATTCAAGGTGCCACTAATTCTTATATAATCCTGCAAATAAGTAAAGTTCATGATAAAAATATAATACACTATCACAAAGCCATTCTAAAAATGCAAGCTTAGAATCGAACTTTAGTTCAATAAAAAAGTAATTAAATATGAATTGTAGTGCATCTTCTTATTTAATATAATCCTCACATAGTAAATGGTGGGCAAACTGTATGTCAATATAATAATTGACAAAGTTATTACACCTATTAAATAAATGGTTGGTAAATATAGTTGGTATATATAAAATGGTGGATTTTTTTAACAAAATATAAACTTGTGGGTTGCATTTGAAAAATCTCATCTCATGATTTAAAATTTTAATTTAATTGGGTATTTTAATTTAACTTAATTTAATATTTCATCTCATGATTTGATATGAGATGAAATCACATGTCCAAACTCTTGATTTTATCTCATAATTCAAAATCGTAACATGAAATTGCATGTCCGAGATGCCTACTATGTACATATCGGCAAGCCTATGGTTCTTTATGCATACATGTGAATTTTTGTGATAGTTGTGTTTGATGCTAAGTCCTTAAATTGCATTTGATTCTTTGATTTGAGTGTGGTTTATTTCTTCTTATGGAAGCACTTGTTTCATGATAGATATGTGTTATTATTAGCTTTGTTTAGCCAGTGAGGGAAGCTGACTTAGATTTGATGAGTTAAGCTTTTGTCATGAGGTTATGAGGTTAAGTTTATTATTTGCTTGTATATGATAATCATGAGCGCATTTGATGTTGTGAATTGTAGGGATGGACATGTTATGATATTTCTTGAATATCATCAAAACCGAAAATTTTTAATACTACGGTATGGATACTATGAAATTTGGTATGAGTATTTTTTTTTTTTTTGATATTTGAACGAAGTATTAGAGTATTTATTTCACATAAATACCAACATATGAATACCGCACCAAAAAGTTTTATAATAATATATATAATTTATATATATTAGATTTAATATTATTAAATATATAAATTAATTTAATAGTACAAAACTACATCACATTTAATTTAATGCTAATTTTATATTTATAAAATTGCAACAAAAACTAATCTTTTATTCAAAAGTACTAAATTTTCTTGGCAGTTTTGATCCTTTAGGCCTACTCCCAGTAAATTTATATTTAGGTAAGGTACAAGAAAAATTAACTACTCTACCGTAATTGAAATATTTTTGTACAATTGTTAGTCTAATATAATTGGAGCGTTTTTGAAAAAATTAAAAGTCATAGATCTTTATTATATGATTATATATAAGATGAAGTCAAATAAAGTATAATTACCGACTTACCGTAACACAAAATACCAATATCAAAGTTAAAATTACCAAACCATCTTAGAACTAATTTTGGTATGACAATGGTATAGAATTTTTAGTTACGAAAATTGAAATTACCCAGATGAAATTTTCAATACCATATTATGTCCACCCCTAGGGAGTTGCTAGAGGACTAATTATTTGTATCAATGAAAATGATGGTGTTCTGAGTTTGATTTATTATGAGTTTGATACTTGCTCGAGATGAGCAAATTAAAAGTATAGAGGTTGTAATATTGATATAGAGAGTCATTGTTTGCCTCGTCTTGAGTAGCACATAGTTGTTTTGAATATTAATTATATGGATTGTACTTATGTAGAGTATGTTTTGTTACACACAAATCTAGGGGAGGATGGCCAGCCATAGGTGCCTCACTTGAGCAGCGAGCCCTATAGCTAACCAACTATAACAGACGAGCCAAAGAAGTTCGACATCACAACAGCACGGTACAATCGAGTAATTAATAAAGAAGTGAAAACACGACCTTCAGGTCAACTATAATATACACAAGGTCAACAAGACCACTCCTGTACAATAAGTTCTATATAATATGGCCAACAAGGCCTGCAACAGGCGGAACAGCCTGAGAAAAGTATGCGAGCCTTTATTGAGTCAACAAGTTGATAAATGATTGAGACAAGGCCTGACCTACCTAATATGAGCACCAAACTCCAAAAGCATCCAAAAAGGTAACCCAGATAAGCTGGAGCTTACCAACAATCGGGAACTCCTCTCGGCTAGCACAAGTCTCGATCGCACAACGGTCCTTTCTGCTAACATATATACAGCACCTTTAGGCTCGGGGCACATCCGGTATGAAAATTGATTTCACCCAAATTACACCTCTTCACAGCAAGGATATAAAACGGTTGATGTCAAATATAGAACCCAGCAAAGGTGAAATTGATCCCACGGGGGAATATCGCGAGAACTTGAGTTAATGTGATTAGCTATTACTATCGGCTTACTTATTTCCTAGGGGGAAAGAATTGAAAAATAAAATAATAAACAAGAGTAAAGACTAGTAGATGTTTAAATCAATTTCGATTGTGTTCAATCGCAAGTTGACTAGAATTTGTGTTCCCCGCGGCTTCATAACCATAAGAATATTACATTAGTGATCTATTCCGACGTTTAGCATGCAATATTGGTAAGTTAGGTTCACCTAGTAAGTTTGATCCCCTATCTAGATGATTATCACCACGCCTTGGTCCCTATACGGGTATATGCTTAATTAATCCTTATCCTTAATATCGGATTAGCTATTCTTAGATAAGTTTAAGCTATTAGATGAGGGTTGATAGCCTTAAATCTCCGTTGTTAATCATTTTTTCATTCACTACTCTCTTGATGCAGTAATGTAAGAACAAGACAAATTTCAACCTTTACAACCGTTAGAAACAATTAAAGCGAAGAAAAAATAACCATTCATAAACTCCACTCCAAGAATCACTAAGTGTTTTACCTATGTGTTCTAATTCATCATAGTTCCCACAACCCTAGTTATTGGTTTAACTACTCATGCTTGTATACTCACAATCACAATAAATAGTAGAAATCACAAAATTGTAATTTACCAAAAATTCGTAAGGCAAAACCACGTTGAATAAAACTCCAAGCCGTGAACAAAACTCCAATTTTGTTTAATTCTCAAAATCAAGAACAAAATTACAAACTTTGTTTCTTAAACTAAAAAGGATCGTTAACAACACTAAAATTTGCTTGAAAGTTGGTAAATTAAGCGTATTTGAAAAATAAAACTTAATCTTATATTTATATTTCCAAACAAATTCTATCCTAACTAAAATTGGACTCCAGGTCGGCAGGGAGTACTGAGGCCAAGTAACAACTCGTTAGGTCTCCAGCCAGTGCGTAGCTGAAGTGATTTTGGCCCGTTCTCGGCGGTTTATCAGTCTGGTGACAAGTCACTATGACTCGTTAGGCACGGGAGCAGTGATTAGGTCCCTTGTGGCCATGGTTCGCAATTCTTCTAGTGCACTTGACGATGCCCACAGTACTTGATGACGAGTCATCCCACTTCACGGGCAATAGTTATGTCACTCATTGTCTTTCTTTGGGCACTTCTTCAAAATTTCTCCTCGATCTCCACGACTTTCATAATGGCACCGTTACGGATGTAACAAGTTGTACCTTCTTTAAATGAGGTACACTGGATCTTCTTCATCAAACTCAATTTCTTCCTACGACTCTAGGCACGAGTCATTCATTGAGGCGACAATTCGTGGCCTAGGTATCGGCTGCGGTTTTGTCCATTTTTCCTTACTTTGCCCATTTCCCATTTCGGACCTGTACTGCTTGCAACATTTAACATAAGCGCATCATATCTCATAAACATACCCAGAATATACATAGTTTCTTGGTTTTAAGCGTTGAAAGTGTCGTAAAATCACGGCATCAGCACCCTCAACTTAAAACTTTTGCATGTCCTCGGGAAAAAATAAAATAAAATATTTACTTCGATGCTTCAATCAAAAGAACTTTATAGGAAACTACGGTAGTCACAGCTCTCCATCCGTCGAATTTTCTAACCCCTCCTTTATCCATACAAACTCAAATCATAATTCATAGCCAGCAAAATTTTCAACCCATGACACGAGAGGAATCAAAACATGGCAAAATCTCGCACGGCTATGCGCCGTCTATATCTTGGAAACCTGAAGCAGGTTTGTGGCGATTTTATTGGCTAAATGCTCTCACCTCAAAGAAATCCGATACTCACTCATGTGTATATGATCATATCCAACGTATTTCTTTTGGGACTAGGTAAGATCACGCTCGCTCTCACAAAAATTTCTAACTATGTGCATGCAATATCATATGCTTGCCTTTACTTTCAATACCTCAAATTTCATATGGGTAGAGATCACTATGTAGGACTTTTTAAGCTTGTAATATAGGCTCGGGTTTGGGTATGTTACATATGGGACTAGTAAGCAACCTCCTTGGCACTACACACACCTTGACTCACTTTTTAACCTTCTTTTCATATTTTCTCCCTTTTTCCTTTACTTTCTTCTTCTTTTATTTTCATTTGCAACTATGAGCGTGGTGTTTGTTCTTTCAGGTATTTATTAGTTTCACATTTTTCTTTTTTTTCTTTTACGCTCTTTTCTCTTTAACAACCCCTTTTTTTTCTTTTCTTTCCATTCGCTCACCGCACCAACTTTTTCATTTCATTACTCGTATCTTTCCACCCTACTCTTCTTAATCCACTATAACCACTCTCGGCTTAAGTGCTTTTGATTGAGGAGTTCCTGATGTCAGAGGAGGGACCGGGGCCAAAAAGGTTCATTTTAATCGAAACAGAAGGTGAATGGAGTGTTAAACAAAAATAAAAGGTCAATTTCGCTCAAAATTTGAATCAATGGATATTTATTTTCATTTATTTAAAAGTCATAAATTAAGTGTACTCATTAATCAAAAATAGCCTGATCCTTTCTAGTTTCCCATCCTCTACCTTGTATGATAAGCCAAAGCAAGTTCCAGATTGACACATACAGAAGAATTTAACTATTAAATCTCTCTCACACACATAGCACGAGTCAACATCATCACTTCTACTAACTGCTAGTTCAGTGCAGTCATACAATGGTAAACATGTTCCACCAGTTTTAAATGTTACACCGTAAGTTTCTAATTTAGTTGGCCTATTCGTATGTTCTTGGGGTTTTAGAATTAATCGTGCGAAAGGAACCGAAGAAAGGTCGGACAGTACGAGTCAGGACCGCGTTGGAGGAGGCTGGGCTGGCTGCCCAAAGGAGCGGTGTGGCACGGACCATACACCCTCCGCGATAGGCTCCGTGGCACGCCACTATTTTGGCACGATGGGGTCCGTTCCACGGACCTGTCCATCGTCCAAATGTTATATATATTAAGTTGCTTTCATTAGTTCATTACATATATATATATATATATATATCTTTGGCCAGAGAAGAGAGAGTACGAAAGAGCAATAATTTTTCATCTGTTTATGCTACGATACGGCTGTCCAGAATTCAAATTAACCTCGGGTGTTGAATCCCAAGCGTAGGGAAGAATGCATTTCTTGAGTTATTTTCATGAACTTCACCCAACGAATCATAACTCTGCCGAGCAAAAGTTGTCGAATTGCTTCAAACTAGTTTCTACGCGATCATAGTCTTCAGTAAGTATTCCTCCATTCGAATTCTTGGAAAATTACTCACGTCTTCGGCCGTGTTTCGTTAAGTTGAAGTATAGTCGATATTAGTATTATAAGTTATTGTTTCTACCGAATTTAGTACTAAAACTAGTCTCATTCTCTCATTGTCGATTCCAGCTAGGAAGGGCTATTGAATACCAGTTGAAACTTCATAGTTACTAAAGGAAATGACACTCTCGGTATGTTAAGGCAAATTCCTTTAGCAAGTTAGCTTCTTTGGTATTGTAATATATATTAGTCCTATTAAGAGATTCAAAGGCATATCTATTGTGATTATTTGTTGTAGTATTGAGTTCTGTATATTGAGGCTGCGAGGTACATATTGAGTTTTGTTATATTGAGTCCGCGAGGGCATTATTGGTTTTGTATATTGAGGCCGCGAGGCCATGGTGAGTTACATTGTATTGGTCGCGAGGGCCATGCGAGTTACGCCTTGAGGCTGAGGGCCATATCAAGTTCTGTTAGCGGAGCCCACGAGGGCCATGGCGAGTTTTAGTAGAGTAAGGCCGTGAGGGCCATAGTGAGTTCTATTAAATCAAGTTTTGAGGAGGCCATTTTGAGTTACGGTATGCGAGATCATCGGTAATCCAAATAGTAGAACGTATGTGTTTGTACTTGCAGAGGCTTGGGGGCGGGTAGAGTTATTCTTGTATGGATTGTACCTTCCCGGAGTTTATGGGGACTCGAATAGGTTTTGTTTGTATATATATATGTGTACCTTGTTAATAAAGTACTACAAATAGCTAGATTATTAGTTAAACTCTTACCTTCTCTATGATTATTTCGGTTCTTGACTTCCATTATGTTATTGCTTTCTTGCCTTACATATTCGGTATATATTGTACTAACGCCCTCGCGTGGAGTCTTGCATTACTTGCACACGGGTGCGGCTAGGCATGACCCGGGACCTCGTAGCTCCCGACCCGGGACTAGCGGCTAATTAGCTCCCTTCTTCCGGGCTAATAGCTAGAAGGTCTTTGTTTTTTGTTGATTGTTCCATTTTTGGGTAGGTCGGGCACATGCCAACCACTATTCTACTTCTAGAGGCTTGTAGTATCACTGTGGATTGAGTACGCCGTTGGCGTAGGGCCAGTAAATGTTTCATTTGTGATGAAGTAGTGTAGAGGGCTTGTTTAGGCACATTGAGTAGTGGCCTTGTCGGCTATAGCATGTGTAAGTCGCTTGATTTTCATTGCAGCCATAACTAGACATCATGGTGGTCTTGTCGGCCCGCATAGGACTCCCCATCATTATGAAATTACAGGTATTATTTTATTTTACGGGTAGGCATGCGTACTTGTCGAGGCGGAGGCTGTGTTTCACAGTAGAGATATAGCTCGTTGTTTTCTTGATTTGGGAGCAAGTTGCACCGGAAGTGCATAAGTCCACTCTGATCGATCCGAGACCTAGTAGGGCACCGGTGCAGTCATACCCCCAGGTAGGGCATGACAAACTTGGTATCGAGAGCGGTCGTATCCTAGGGAATACATGGCGTGTCAAGTAAGTCTTGTCTATGGATGTGTTTGTGCACCACATTCTATAGATAGGGGGCTAGAGACATAATAATATGGTTACTCTTCTTTCTCCTCAGTCATGCTATAAATTTGAGTTGTATAGCGTAATCCCCTAAGATTGATGTTATTTTGTTTTTATAGAGAAAAATTTCGGATGCGTGACCAGTTGTAGTGATCGAGATTTGGAAGTATGACGGCAGAGGGCACTAGTAGGGGACCCCAGTCGAAAGTCGGCCCGGTGCGAGGCGACATGGGAGACACCCCTCGATCTCCCGGCACCACCACGCACTCAAAGCCACCGGGCGGTAGATACATCGATTACCACTCCTAGCTATTCCGATACAATCAGATCGGGAGCTTAGAGGTGCATTTTATATGTGGAGTTCGGATGATGGCGGCTAGCATCGGCCTTCGCCGATGAGTATCACCTACCGCTGAGGAGTTGGTAGCTCGAGAATTCATTAATTTCTCTTCTGAGTCCCCCACGGTTATAGGGATCGATCATAGGGAGGATCCCCATAATTTTCTATAGATTAGTTGCATAGGATATTCGGGGTTATGCATGCCTCATCTGCAGTCCCAGGTTGAGCTAGCGGGTATTTCATTGCGAGATGCTTAAGCGGTTTGTGGTACGAGTGGGAAGATCCACGGTAGAGATTCACTTCCCACCTACGTGGCCTGTTTTCTTTGAGGCTTCCATAGATCATTACTTGCCCTACGAGAGTACGGAAGACCGAGTAAGAAGTTCTTGCACTTGGAGCGGGCGGGAATGGCGTGGGAATATGCATTGAGGTTTACGATTCCTTATCCGGAGTATCGCCTTGGATTTTGTTGACACACAGTACCGGCTAACGGTGCATCGGTTCATTATGAGACTTGCACCGAGTATGTAGAGTCATAATTATAGCCACATTGCGAGAGGATATGGATATCTCACGGGTGCAGAGCCTTCGCCCAAAATATAGGGAGCTCAGCGGCCCGTCATCTTTTTTTTTTATTAGTGAGATTCATTTAAAAAATAAAGTGGTACACCTTTAACTGAGCAATGGTAGCATGACACGTAGTTTGATCATTTACTCAAAAGTTGACATGATATAAGGCAATCCGAGAAGAGTGAGGCGTGCGAGACAATCCTCCTACAAAATATGGGGTTGTAATGCCCTAGAAACTTAAAGACTAGGCCGGGACTTAAAATAGAGAAAGCCCAAAATACTACATCAGTCATAGAACGAGTCATTTTGTGACCCGTGGGAGGTGACCACGAGTCGTTAAGTGAATCGTGGTGGGGGATATGGACTTAGTAAAAATTTGGAGAAATAGGGTGACCACGGGTGTGACCACGAGTCATGTTCAACACCACGAGTCGTGATATGACCTGTGGTCAAGAACATATTTAAGGCCGGGATAAGTTAAACAGTGAACCTAGGCTAGTCACCACTAGTCATGGTCCATCACCACTACCCGTTAGGTGATCGTGGTCAAGATTTTGTTAAGACACAGGAGACGAAGCAGTGTAACCAACGGGTCCTCACCGCGACTCTGTGGTGCCCGTGGGGACTCCGGGAAGTTGGGGCGATGAAACCAGCGAGGTGACCACGAGTCGTGGTAACCAACCACGACTCTTTAGGTCCCTCATGGTGACCGAGTGGGGTTTTAGGCGGTGTACCTCCCACGATTGTGACCACAAGTCATGGTCACTGGGCAAGACCCATTAGGTCCCTCGTAGGGGCTTGTCAGTCAATTTTTTCTGGCAAAGATTTTCTAAGGGTGTTTCAGTAATTTTTTAACCTCTAGACTCTAAACTATGTTGTTTTTAGTATATTTAAGAAATTTAGGAGCCTAAACTATCCACTGCGCCCCGCCTTGGAAAGCATGACTGGCACCTGGTGCCTTACTAAGACCTAGACTGCTGGACTACTGAGCCTAGGCACTTTTGGTGCCAGAGCCCCAGCTCTAACTCCGGGTTCATGGAACCAACGGCTATATAACGGCTGCAAATACATCCTCTAGGCCGACTAGCGGAAATATTAGCCCTGTAAGGAAGCAACAACTAACTAGAACAACAGTAGTATGAATGAACCTATGCGGGCCGACAAGGCCACCATGCTGTCTTAGTTATCTTCTGGATCAAGAAAACAGGTGCTAAACTGCTACGTGACCGACAAGGTCACCACCTGTGAGTAAGGCCCATACATTAAGTATAAATAGGCTAAAACATACACACATCCTCACACGACCGGTACAACTAACCATAGGGAATATACAATCTGCAAGCCTCTAAGAATACTAATAAGATGGTCGGTACAGGGCCCGGCCTGCCCATACTTAAAACAAAAGAAAAGAATAAACCTGCGGCTGTCAAGCTCAGGATGACGGAGCTAATGACTGTGTCTTGGTTGGAATC
Source organism: Datura stramonium (assembly GCA_018107945.1). Taxonomy (NCBI): domain Eukaryota; kingdom Viridiplantae; phylum Streptophyta; class Magnoliopsida; order Solanales; family Solanaceae; genus Datura; species Datura stramonium. The sequence goes on along the minus strand of JACEIK010001696.1, from coordinate 237,899 downwards.
ACGAGGATCGACTCCTCGTCTATGAACACACTGCGAGCAAGTAATGCAGCGCCCCCAAACGGGCGTCAGTACCACTGTACCGAGTATGCAAAGCAATAACTGAACATAACTAAAGATAAGTAATATTGATAATTCTTAGGAAATGACGAGGGTAGCTAAAGCATGCGGAGTAGCGAGAATGCGTATCGAGCTTAAGCATGTTGGAGAGAAGATAAAAATCATGCTTGTCGTCTGGCATCCTGCTATCTATCAATTTAATAAGTAACATATATATACAAATTAGCATACAAGAACCTATACCATCCCCATAAGACGGAAGGTGCCAATCAACCTGCAACCTATATGCCCCTACACGGTCAAACCATCCAAAAAATAAATTCACTCCACTCACCCCACAATAACTACGAGCATCCAGCCGGCCCCTGAGTATGCAGCTTGGGCTCTACGGGCCATGACTATAAGCTGTATACGAGTTCGGAGGACTCCTGTGCGCTATGTTGAATCTGTATCTCTAATCTATAATCATGCCACTGGCGCATCACTCAACAGTATCTTATGTCTTGATATTTTGCTATGGGAATCTTGCATGCCCATCTTCGTCTCTACGGACGGCATGCCCTCCTTGAGTGACATATCCTCACCCTTTGGCGGGCGAGTCGACACTGCTATTAACCCTGGGGCGTCTCGGAAACTCTAGGGTGCCCACGTATCACAAACAAGTCTCAACAAACAACGGTAATCACATATAACATGTATATTAAATCTGAAAATACTATCCATGTTACGTGTTCACCTTTTGAATCTCTTGCTAGATTAAGCGGGTCTAATACGAGTTAAGCCCCAGAAATGCAGGATAAGATCTTACCTTGTCGATGTTGATTTCTGCGACCCTATTCTAGATATGACATAATAATACAAATAAGTAACAATACTGAAACACGGAGACTTCCTTCTAGATTTACTCTATTTTACTATTCTAGAATTACTAACTTGCAAAAGAAACTAGCTTTACACTTACCTCGATTGTCGGCTTTCCAGCTAACTAGCGTAGCTCGACCAAATATTCCAACTATTTTCTTCCAGCTGTATCACGTTCACACTTGGTTAGAACTAAATTCATCAATATTAAGGAAAGAAAATGCTACTTTGAATATATATATAGCCCAAAATTGACTTATCGAAAAGCGGTCGAAAACTCTCATTTCTGGAAGTCGAGAAAGGAGAAATACTCACTTTAGGAGCTAAGTACGGTAATACTAATTTGGAGCAATTCCACTTATCATAGCTCGGTAGGACGATGATTCTCCGGCGATTTCGAAACTAACTCCTTAGCCATTGCTCCTGTGACTTTATACTTCACTACAGGAATTATTTTGAGTTTGGACAGCGTTTAGCGGCAAGCGGAAGGAATTTTAAAGCCATGCGTCCTCTCTGTTTCTCCATTGTTCTGGAAATAAAAATGAGGAAAAAAGGAAATTAAAATGAAGTGGGGGCTTTATATACTTGGGCTGGACACCCCCTTCCATGGGCGTTGGCCCATCGCGGAGGCTTCCTCCATATTGCGATTGCCATCGCGGAGGGTGCAAAACCTCCTCTTGCGATGATTCGATGCGACGCTTGTCAGTCTTTTCCCGGACTTTTTCTAGCATATGGCATTCTAAAACTCTAACCAATATGCGAATAGGCCATACACATGTCGAGAATTTACGAAGGATGTAACATCGCAGTTTCCCCCTCATTCCCCACTTATGAGATTCTCAAAACATCGAAGAGTTTCTTTCCAAGAACTTTCCAGAGAAAGAACTAGGGCAGTGTATTTCTCCTTGATTTCTCAAGCTTTAGGCTTCTTCACCGGGTATGTAGGAATTCCAACAAGAGAATAGTTCTTACCTTGTGTCCCAAAATTTCTCCTGTTCTCTCTATCGGGTCTAGCCACGAAACTATCAAATGTTAAGAAATTGCTAGTCATACTTCATCTAATTCATGTGAAATATAATTTCATGTTAATTATAGATATTTTCCCCCAGTTTGTAGTGAAAATGATGTTTATTCTTTCAAAGTGAAATTTAGCCCTAGATCCTTGAATATAGAAATCCCGAATCTTATAATAGTGATTAAATAATGAAGTTCGCTTGATTTCTTCATTGTTGAGGATTACCACCAATGTTAGTTAGTGCTAAAAATATAGTTAGATTGATGTCAGTCTGGATTCGATTAAATGTAGATTACTCGGTATCGATCGAAATATGGTGATTAGTTTGACTACGAGAATTTCTCAAGGTGTCGGTAGTACCTCAAAGTTATCCAAAATTAGATTTAGAATTCAGTTTTAGTAGTCCACTAGACACTTTAGATAAGAATATACGACTAGCCCTAGGACCACGGCTTAGACTATAGTTTGTTCTTTAGATGAGTTGACTCTTTCAAATAAGCAACTCTAGCCGGTCTTGGGAGCCGTTCCGAGAATTTGATCTGATAAGACTCTCAGGGTGCTTTTAGGTGTATCCTTGACTAATCTTGGGCCCCAATATCCCGAGCTATCAGCTTAGTATTTAAGTCGAGAACTATCTAGTAGGAGTAGGACTTAGCACCCAGCGGACGGGGTTCCGGCGAACCCGAGGTTCCGGAATACGTTACCGCCGTAGGTTACAGTCTTATTGGCCTCATGTCCCCAAACTCTTGTGATCACCCAATTCCTTGCCTTTATACCTGGCAAGATATATTACAAGTCCTACCAATGGGATGTACATCGGACTCCGTCCCCAAGCTCACATGACCTGTGTGGGTTGGACTCTCTGCTGATAATAACAGTCAGTTTCAGATGGCTCAAACCAATACTTCTTATGGGACCACGTTCTTGACCATCAGACAGGGTATTTTAGACCATCATTATTTCGATTGTTCGATTGATAGATTTAGTTATTCATTGCATGCCTTTTGATTCAGCACTTTTTTCCATTATGTTATATTTTTCTCTCACTTACTAAGTACATTTAAGTATTGACACATACTTTATCTTCATATCATTTATGTCTGATTGCGAGATCTGTCGCTAAATTGGTCGCTCTCGAAGACTTCAACGATCCTATTTGATGAGTCCTCATCTTTCGAGAAAGATTACTTTATTTAGTTTGCTTTCTTCTATTCAATTTGGAGTTAGCGGAGGCTTGTCAGCAATTCATCGATATTAGTAAGCTGAGACTGAGACTTGAATTTTACGAGACTTGTATTTTGTTCAAATGTTTGAAATGTCATGATTCAGTTATATTTGCATTAATGTTTCATACCATTGTTTTTAAAAGCTTTCACTATATTTATATGTTTACTACGAATGCCGAGTGTATGATAGACTGAGGATTGACTTGTGACTCCAAGTGCCATTTACGTTGAGTGTATGCTCGGGGAATGACAAATTTGATATCAGAGCCCTAGGTTCAGAGTATCCTCAGATGTCTGAAAGCCGCATCGAGCAGGAGTCCTCTTCATAGGTGTGAAGCGTGCCGCACTTATGGCTGGGGAGGCTACGGGTTGTGAAAACTCCCTTTATTTCATACTCCTTATCCTGCGTTGAAATTCAATTCCAATAATCATTCTCCTAACTTGTGCTCTGCTTTGTTTAGTAGATCATGCCTCCACGATATGGTAACGGAAGAAGTACGTATGCTCACTAACACCACCCAGCCTCGCCAGGCCCCTCGGAACCTTTCGGTGTCTGCGAGTTCGGGGATGGCCATTGTTTGCTTTCGCTCAAGCGTACCAACTGGTAGACATTCCTGTCAATAACAACGGGTCTGTGGCACAGCACAAATTGCGGGACTTCCACTCAAATGAACCCTTCGAATTTTCATAGATCTAAGGTGGAGAGGACCCATAAGGATTTATGGATGAGATTAAAAGATCCACTGAATTATGGAGTGTCAGTCCTGGGAAATTACCCGACTTTCCTTCACCTTTACCGGCTAAAGGGGTAGCCCAGGTTTGGTATATGAACAGTGAAAGGAGAGTCCGGCTGGAAGCGGGGGGCCGATGGAATTGGAGAGTTCACTCACCGGCTTTCCACCGGAATGAGATTCTTCCCATAAGGGCTCGAAGAGGCAAAAAGTAGCGGAGTTCATAGAATCGAGACGGAAAAGCCTGGACTGATGAAGAGTATGCTCACGGAGTTCACCGGGTTGTTCAAATCTCCAGAGATGGTGGCCGAGCCAAGGAGCTCACATTTTGAAGTTTGTTAATGGGGTGTCGAACTGAATTGCTCAAAAGAGTGAGGCAATCGTCTTTGATTAAGGATATTAATCTCTCCGGCCTTATTGTCTATGCCCATGAGATTGACACGGAAAAACTGAGGACATGGAGAGAAAGAACAAGTGCGTAAGGGTGGCCAGTGAATTATGGGTCACGAAGTCCTGCAGCGGTGCGACCGCCTGGCTTGACCTTGATAGAGAGCTCCAGCACCAGTTCGGCTGTGGCCCCACCTTCCGGTCCCTTGAATCGGAAGGGTGGAGCATCTTGCTCTTAGTCCCAGAGCTACGTGCCGGTAACAGGTATCTAACTTACCCAAGTGTGGCAAGAACCACTCGGAGAGTGTCTTCCCGGGGTTGAGAGGTTGTTTGGTTGTGGACAACTTGGTCTCGACAAGAAATGCCCATCGGCGGACGGAAAGTCACAATCCACTACCTCAACAGCTCCAATAGGCCGACCAGCTCAGCAGGCTAACACATCAGGTATGGAGGGCGGTGAACGCCAAAATAATTTTTATGTATTGTCTTCTCGTCAAGATTAGGAGAGCTCACCTAATGTGGTTACAGGTATATTACGTATTTTCCACCTAGATGTATATGCCCTACTTGATTCGGGGGCCACACTCTCATTTGTGACTCCTACATAGCAGTCTAGTTTGATATCAGTCGAGAGGTCCTCTTAGAACCATTTCAGTCTCCACCCCAATTGTGATCGATTAGAGTCGGTCGGGTGTATGAAGCTGCTTATTCTCGGTGTTCAATAAAGTCATTCCAGTTTACCTTGTAGAATTAGACATGGTTAACTTCGATCTCATTCTTGGTATGGATTGGTTACACTCTGATTATGCCTCAGTCGATTGCAGAATTAGAGTTGTCAAATTTCGATTTCAAATGAGCCATTGTTAGAATGGATGGCGTGTCACGGCTACTTAAGATTAAATTGTATTTCCTACCTTAAGGCCCGAGAAGCATTTATAAGGGATGTATTTACCATCTAGTTCAAGGTCAAATATTCCGACTCTGGGGCCCAACTATCTAGTCAATCCCTGTTGTCGGCGAATTTCCGGATCGTTCCCCAAAGATCTTCCGAGTGTTATCTGAATGGGAAATCAGCCGATAGACCTTCTCCACAGGATACTCAGCGCATCTTCACATTCCTCCTTATGAATAGCTCCGGCTGAACTTAGGAGTTGAAGGAGCAGTTAAGATCTCCTTGATAAAGGGTTTTATCGGACCCAACATCTCATAGGGTGCTCCTTTCCCGAGAATGTGCATTGATTACCGGCGGTTGAATAAGGTCACAGTCAAGAATAGGTAACCCTATCCGAGAATTATTGACCTGTTCTACAAACTTCCAGGGAGCCAGCTGTTTCTCGAAAAGTAGATCTCAGGTCGGGGAGTATCATCATCTAAGAGTCGAAGTATGACATACCAAAAACATCTTTCGGGACTGTTATGGTCACTAGAATTTATGATTATGTACTTCGAGACTAACAAATGCCCTGCCTTTATAGACTTGATGAATAGAGACTTCAGAAGCATTTGGATATATTTCGTCATTGTATTTATCGCTGACATTCCTGGTATAATCGAGGAAATGAGGAAGAAGCGTACTAATCACTTGAGGATAGTGCTTTAGACACTCGGAGGGCGCCAACTATTCGCCAAGTTCGGCAAGTAAATTCTGGTTTGAAGTCCGTGACTTTCCTGGGTCATGTGGTCTCGGGTGAGGGTATTTCAGGTTGATCCTCGAAGATAGCGGTAGTGAAAGGCGACCAGGAGACCTACTTCCCCAATCTAAATAAGAAATTTCTTGGGTCTAGCCGGGTATTACCAACCCTTTGTGGAAGGCTTTTCTTCTATAGCATCTCCTTTGATTAGGACTCGGGAAAGAAGGTGAAATTTTAGTAGTCGGATGTGTGTGAAGAGTTTTCGGGAGTTAAAGCTAGGCTCACTACAGCTGATGTGACCTTATTGGAAGGATCGGATGGGTTTGTAGTATATTCTGCGGCCTTCTAGAGTTGGACTTGGTTAGTTCTGATGCAGGTAGGAGCAAAAAAGAAAAGAAAAAAAGGAGTGATGGCCTACTCCTCTGGACAACTCAAAAGTTCATGAGAATAATTATCCAATTAATGACTTGGAGTTGGAAGCGGTGGTGTTTGCATTAAAAATATGAAGGCACTATTTTTACGGGGCTCACGTGGGTATTTTCACCGATCACAAAATCCTTCAGTATGTATTCAGTCAGAGAAAGACCTAAATCTTCATCGAAGGTGGTTAGAGCTCCTGAAGGAATATGACATGGCGTGCTATATCACACGGGCAAAGCAAGTGGTGGTTGATTCCTGCGACAGTGTCTATAGATGGCGTGACTCATGTTGAGGAAGGCAAAGGAGTTGGCAAAGGATATGCACAAACTAGCTCGGTTAGGGGCGCAGTTGGTGGATTCAGCTGAGGTGAGTGGTTTGTACAGAGTGGGTGAGATTTCTCTGCGGGTGCATTGAAGATGAGTCAGGGCAAGGATGAAGATCCCATCTTACTTAAAATTTGAAGGCGGATCTGAAGAAAAGAGTTGAGGCTTTTCTCCCAAGGGAGATGGTGTGCTCCGTTCAGGGCAGGTTGTGTGTAACGGATTTTGGTAAGTTGAGATAGAAGATATTGGCTGAAGCACACAGCTCAGATACTCCATGTACCACTGGTGCTACTAAAATGTACCGCGAGTTATGGGACATTCTTGGTGGAACGACATGAAGAGACATCGCTGAATTTTTAGCTAAGTGCCCAAGTACATGACAAATCAAAGTAGAGCACCGAGATCAGGAGATATGATCCAGGATGTCAGCATACCCACCTAGAAGTGGAAAGAAGTGAACATGGATTTTATTACGGATTTGCCTCGAACTCATCGGCAACATGATTCTATGCAGGTAGTAGTAGTTCGGATGGCTTAAGTCGACATATTTCCTCCCGGTTAAAACCACAGACTCGGCGGATGATTATGCTATGTTTTATATTCGGGAGTTGGTGTGATTTCTTGGAGTGAACTTGTCTATCATCTCAGATTGAGGTACCCAGTTCACCTTGCATTTCTTGAAGTCTTTTCGAAGGGACTTAGTACCAGTCCAAGCTCAGCACAACTTTTTACACTGACAGAGATGGGCAAGCTCGGTGGACTATTAGACCTAGAAGATATGTTGAGAGCGTACGTGATTGATTTTAGGGGCAGTTGGGATGACCACTTTCACTCTTATCGATTTGCGTACAACAGCAGTTATCACTCCGAGTATCGGATGCCACTTTGATTGGGTTGTATGGTAGGAGGTTCAGATCCTATTAGGTGAACAGAGGCTAGTAAGAAGTTACTTTAATCGGGCCATACTCGGTTCATGAAGCTTTTCAAGAGTACGCTCATCGGACAAAGATTGAAAGCAGCTCAGAGCCGTTAGAAATCTTATGTTGATGTGAGGAGAAGGAATTGAGTTTGATGTGGATGGCCCAGGTTTATGCGAGAATTTCACCCATGAAAGGTGATGAGATTTGAAAGAAGGAAGCTCGAGTCAAAGATATGTGGGACCCCTGCAGAATTCTAAGGCAAATTGGCAAGGAGTAACATGAGCTGGAATTACCTTCATGGTGCATCTGTACCCAGTATTCCATGTCACTATTGAAGAATTGCATCGGTGATGTCAACTTTAATTGTTCCATTGAACAGTGTGGGAGTGAAATATAGTCTCTCATATGAAGAGGTCCCAGTCCGTACTTGACAGTCAAGTTCGTAAGTTGAGGAACAAAGAGGAGTGGCTGCAGTTAAAGTCTTGTGGAGAAATCAGCGGAGTTGAGAATTTCGTGGAGGTCGAACCAAATATGATGGCTAGATACCCCTATTTGTTCCCTTGGCTTAGTTTCAGTTTAAGGTACCAATTCCCTCCCCAAAATTTGCATTTAGTTTGTTTGTTTTAGTTTCTTTCATGTAAATATTATGTGCATGATTAGTGAATTCAGTTCTGACTTGTGATCCATTCAAATGTAGTCACTTCGCTAGTTTTCAGCTTTCATGATCGGTATTTGTATATAAAATTGCCATTCTCTTCTTTTAAATGTGTTTTCCAACATTCGAGGAATAAATTTTCTCAAGGGAGAGATATTGTAATGCCCCGGAAACTCATAAAGACTAGACCTGGGACTTCAAATAGAGAAAACTAGAAAATCTGCATCAGGTTACAGAATGAGTCATTCTGTGACCCGGGGTAGTGACCACGAGTCATTAAGTGACTCGTGGTGAAACTTTTGGACTTAGTAACAATTTGGAGAAATGGGGTGACCACATGTCATGGTCAGCACCACGAGTCGTGATATGACCTGTGGTCAAGAACATATTTAAGGTCGGGAAAAGTTAGGAAGTGAACCTAACGACTAGTCACCACGAGTCGTGGTCCATGCCATGACCTGTTAGGTGATTTGTGGTCAAGATTTTGGTTAAGACTTAGAAGTTGGGCGGTGTACCCAGCGGGTCCTCACCGCAATTGTTTGGGACACCACGAGTCGTGGTGTCGCGTGGGGACTCCGGGAAGAGACAGGAAGTGAAGCCAATGAAATTTGTCCATGACAACCTGACTCATTAGGTCCCTCATGATGACCAGTAGGGTTTTAGGCGATTGTACCTCATGATTGTGACCACGAGTGGTAGTCCCAGGCTGTTTCCGTTAGGTCCCTCATGGGGGCACGACGGTCAATTTTCACCATTTCCTAAGGGTGTTTCAGTAATTTTTAACCTCCTAGACCCTAAATTACGTCATTTTAGTATATTTTAAGGAATTTAGTGGGGCTAAACGATTTCCACCTCATTCCCCACCTTGATTCTTAGAAAAACATCGAAGAGTTTCTTTCGGAACTTTCGGAGGCTAGAACTAGGGCGTCTATTTCTCCTCGGTTTCACAAGGATATTTTCGGCTTCTTCACTAGGTATATGGGAATTCAACAAGGGAATAGTTCTTCTCTTGTATCCCCAAATTTCTCCCTATTTCTCTCTACTCGAGGTCTAGCCACAGAGAGAACTATCGAATGTTAGGAAATTGCTAGTCATACTTCATCAATTCATGAAATATAATTTCATGTTAATTATAGATATTTTCCCCCAGTTTGTGACTGAAATGATGTTTTATTTCTTTCAAAGTGAAATTTAGCCCTAGTCCTTGAATATAGAAAATCTAGAATCTTATAATAGTGATTAACTAATGAAGTTCGCTTGATTTCTTCATTGTTGAGGATTACCATAATGTTAGTTAGTGCTAAAAATATAGTTAGATTGATGTCAGTACAGTTCAGTTAAAATGTTAGATTACTCAGTGTCAATAAAAAATGTCAGCTGATCAGTTTGACTACATAATTTCTCGAGGTGTCAGTAGTACCTCACAGTTATCCAAAATCAGATTCAGAATTCAGTTTTAGTGGTCCACTAGGTGGTCATGACACTTTAGATAAGAAGATCTGACTAGCCTTAGGATCCCATATTTAGATTATAGTTTGTTATTTAGATGGTTACGACGCTTCCAGATAAGCAGCTCTGGCCAATCTTAGAACCCAGTTCCAGAATTCAGTCTGATAAGACTCTCAGGGTGATTTCAAGTATGCATCCATGACTAGCCTTTGGCCCAGTTTCGAGCTATCAGCTTAGTATTGAGTCTAGGATTATCCAGTGGGAGTAGGACTTAGCACCAAACCGACTGGGGGTCCAGCGCATCTAGGTTCCCAAAACTACGTTGTCACTGTGGGTTACAATTTTATTGGCCTCATGGTCCCAGACTCTTGTGATCACCCAGTTCATGCCTTTATACCCTGGCAAGGTATATTGTGTCCTACCGATGGCGTGTATACATCGGACTCCACGTCTAGCTCACGTGATTATATGTCGGTTATAGACTCTCCCACTAGTCAGCTCAGTCCAGTTTTAGATCAGTTCAAATCTGTACTTCAGATTTAGGACACGTTCTCGACTATCAGACAGGGTATTTTAGACCATCTCGGTTATTTCAGTTATTCAGTTCAGTAGATTTAGTTGTTCATTGCATGCCTTTTTAATTCAACACTTTTATTCCATTATGTTATATTTTATCTCACTTACTCAGTACATTCAAAGTACTGACACATACTTTTATATTGTATCACTTTATGATACAGCTGCAGGATCTCAGTCTCAGCCTCGCTAGCCGGTCGCTCTCAGAAGACTTCAGCGGTCCTATTTGGTTAGTCCTCATCTTTCGAGGACGAAGATTACTTTATTTAGTTTTGCTTTCTTCTATTCATATTTGGATTTAGTTGGGGGCTTTTCCCAGCAATTCATCAGTAGTAGTGGCTTCCAAACACAGACTTTGGTTTTTCAAACTTGTATTTCGTTCAGATGTTTGAAACGTCATGATTCAGTTATATTTGCATTAATGTTTCATACCATTGTTTTTAAAAGCTTCCGTTATATTTATATGTTTACTCCGAACACCAGTGTATGATAGACCAGGGGTTGACTTAGGTTACTTGTGACTCCAAGTGCTGTGTCCTGTCCAGGGTGTAAGCTCGGGGCGTGACAGGGGTCAACTTTTCATCAACTGCTTTTTCGACCAAAATTATAGTCATTTTCATTAAAGCCTTCTCAAAAATATCACCAAATATCATATTCAGATGCACCAAAAACATGCTTAAAATAGGGGCGCAAGAGTAAAAGAAAATTAGAAAAAATTATGATGAGTAATATATAACAAGACCCTCGATAGGGGATAAAAGTTGTCATTGTCATCAGAGCTGTAACTACTTGGTCTCACATCAAAGAACTCCTCAAAAATAGAATCACTCTTTGGGTTCTCGGTCCAAGGGTCCCAATTGGTCGACCAAAGCTTGAGACTTTGCAATCGCGACATCAACGTCTAGACAGCCTAACTTCACTTCTTTCAGGATTTGGATTCGCATAAGTTGGGTATCCTGAGCTCTCTCCCTAGAAAGTCTACTCTTCTGGAGCCTGCATTTCCCCAACTAGTGTGTTTACTTTGCCCTATATGTGTGTACCTTTTCCCAAAGAGATATTAGCAAAAATCGAGGGAAAGAAGCTTCAGTGTCACAGGATGACCTTGAACTAGGCAATCAAAGCTCTTTTTCAATCTTGGATTGTCTCCTCAAAAGACTCTCGACAGCTCAGCCTATGTGGCATTCTCCTGGAGCGGAGTCTCTGCCTGTAAGAATCGGTGGTAGGCATCCTCAGGGTACCGCATCTCTCTTGGATGAAATCTCATCTAGGTTAACTTTTAGTACCTTGATCTCGGAATCTCGAGGGGTCAAAGGCTCATTTAATGCAAATTGTCCCTAGGCAGATGCTAAATATTTCTCGAGTTTCTCGCATCATAGCTCTAGCTCTTTTCTCTCCCTCAATCATCATTGGAGATTCTCAGCAGCCAATGCGCTATCCTGGCAGTAGAAATCAAGAGGGGTCAGGAACAAGTATATACATATTTAGCAAGATGATTAATGGAAGGACGAGCTAGTAAGTGTAAAGGAAGTCACTAACATGTGCGGCTGCATGAGCACTATTGTTCGCGAGACATTTAATAGGAACCTCGATCATCCTCTTTTGATTCTCCAATGATACCACAGGTTTCAGGTAACTGGCTACCTTTATTGGCCTTAATGTAAAGTCAATCCGCTTGGGAATTGATAAGGTTACCGCCCTGCATCGCATCGATCCCAAATCAGAGTCAGGAAAGATATTCGTCAAATCATAAATATCGGTAGACCTTCCAGGGGTTTTCAGTATATGCCTTATAGGGATGTCAAGGCCCGAGTCTCTTTCTTTGACTGGGACTCCACGAGGGGGCCAAGAGTTCTTATGTCTAGCAACTTCACATGAACTGGCTCTAATGGACGGGCTGGCGCTTTTCGCTTCCCTGTGAAGCCGAGCAATCTCGGGACCAAGGGTATTGAATACTCTCGGTTTTATTTTGAGGTGCTCACAGTCTAAATTTCCAGAGCTTTCGTCTAAAGTTATCATATTTGGAATGAACCTTTCGTCCCTCCTCGTGGAGGGACTTGAGCCCTCACTGTTTTTTTTCCTCGCAAAATATAAACTCCCTCCGAGGAATAGGCCATGTACTCAAAGCAGGACAAGCAGAACGTCCAGGTGAGTCATGATCAATTAAGTTGTTCTCAACAACCAAGGGTGACAAAGGCACGAGATCCATTCTTGGACCTACCAGAAGAGACAGAGTTAGGAGAAGATATAAAGACAAAAGCAGAGGTAGTAGCAGCAGACGAAAGTAACAAACCGTGATTTTTCACTTTCCACCCTAATTGGTAGGAGATTTTTCCCCAGGACCTATCTAGATAATAGTAAAATTCAGAATCTTTGCAACCCACTCTCAGAGAATTTTGACCTTGCGTAGAAGGGGGATATGCGTAGGAAGATGCCATTGAGGAGCTGCGCAATATACTAAAGAGGTCAAGCGCCAAATAAAAGACAAAGTAAGGAATAGGGGGAGGAAGGCAAGCTTTACGGTCACTCATGCTGCATTTTCCAGAACCCGAGGAGGGGGATCTCATAGAGATCTTCACTAGATATGGCAGCGAAGCGGTCAATCCACCCATGATCATGGATGTCATCTAAGTTTCCCAATAGTGGCCTTCTTCTGCGGCAAACTAGCTATACTATCCCTCCTTGAACTAGATGAAGAGAATAAAAAAAGTAGATGCAACAGGAAAAATTCTTCGCCAGCTAGAGTGGCCAGCATGTGAATACAAGAAACAACTCTCCATATTCCTGGGCCTAGCGGAGCTAAGCATAGCTGAAAGGTGTTTCAAAATGAGATGATCACCTCGTCAATTGGATTTCTAAGACCCACACTGAAAGTGCAGGTATAAATGAAGGTGTAACCTGGTTTCAAGGACATTATACTCTTGGAGGCACTAGGAGCCTCCACATGAAATTTATTGAGGGGCGCAGTCCACCCAGACCACGTCAATATTTTTATTATTTATTAAGGAGCCTAACTCACCTATAGAACTACACCTTTTATCATCGCGGGGTTGAATTTTGAAATCATCATTGAAGTTGTACTAGTTAGGAATGATCTCGTCGACGAAAGGTTCAGAAGGGGCTTTCTTATTTTCCTTTCTCTTTGAACTTCCCCCAGCGATTGAAACAAAAAAAACAAAATTTGTATAAGAAAGAGTTATAATGCAAATTGTGTTGAAACGAAAGGGGTCTGGGTGAGTAATATCATAAAGAATCACCGACAACTGCTCTGGTGCGAAGATAGGTAAAGAAGATGGACAGTTTTTCTATTAATAGAAGCAAAGGAAGCGGTCTCCCAAACACCGCTTAGGAACAGCATTGGATACGGACGAGATACATGGCCAAAGAACAGTTCACATAAGGGAACAACACTTCGCCTCTTCAGACGAGAAGAAAAACATGCAGGTCGGTGGGGGGTCTGTTCATTTTCTTTCCATCTTCCAAGAGTAGCTAGTGTTGCACTTGAAAAATGAAAGGACTATCTATATGGGGTAAAATCAGGGAGTAGAGACACATGGAACTGATAGCAAGCCCGACATGGAGTTCCGATGCAACAAAAAGGCTAAACCTCAAGTGAACCCTTTCGAGAAGGCGATGATGGAGATGTCGTCTCGTACGGAATAAGGACCAGGGGATGATTGCCCATAATGAGGTGGAAAAAGAACAAATAGGAGACAAGAGTGTCATGCTACTCAAGTACATGAACGAGCTTGTATGGATCTGAGTCATGCAGGAATATCAGCTGGCACCTTCCTATGGATTAGACGCCTGGCACAAAAACATAGAGTTTAGTACTTTAGGGCTCTAATGGTATTTTCTTAGTGGTCAATGCCTCAACCCTGTAACCTATAAATAACTGATCCTCGTCACTTGTAACTCATCCTGACTCTTATTGTCTCAAGCAAACACATTAGCAATATATTATTTTCTTAGGCTTCAAGCCTTTTTTTATTTGCATATTGTCTAAAATTCGAGTAACTGATCTTAGATTCACTCGTGGTCATCTCGAAAACTCTAGATTTGTTCTCTTTACTTTACTTAGTTTATTTACATAGTATTCTATCTGTTTTCTGTCACCTACTATATTCAAACCTCTAGTAAATCGAACTTAAAAAAGAGTTATGTTATAACACCGCTCTTAACCCCCTATAAGTTTAACTGTATCGATTTCAGAATAAATAGTTCCAAAAGTTGGTGTTGTTCTTCAATTTTGCACAGTTGTGGAGTTGTAAAGGGATTTGAATTATTTGTCTTGGGCCGTGGACTTTAGCTAGTCCTGTGTCGTTTTAGTTTTTCAAGAATGCTTTGAATTTACCTACGCATTTTCATGAGCACAATGTCATATCAATAACTTCATGATTATTTTTTTCCGTGTGGATCTTTATAATCTACCTATAATAATAAAATAAATTGATGTTATCCCCTATCTATTTTCCTTTAGTGGGATTATAGTTTGTTAAAAATTCGGAAAGTAATAAGAACATGTTCAAATACTCCAACTCACTAGAAGAATTATATAGGAAATTAGTGGGTGTTTGGCCATAGATTTCAAACATTCTTTTACTTTATGTAGAACTTGTGAAGTTAAAGGTCTAAAATAAAGTTATCTTTGAAATATATATTTTTCAAAGAATATTTAAAATAATATTCATGCTTGAATATACTTAAATATCAATTTCATAAATGAAAAGT